>JANVCC010010369.1:2360280-2389114 GCA_025345505.1 Todiramphus chloris collaris
AAAAAAAAAAAAAAAAAAAAAAAAAAAAAAAAAAAAAAATATTCTTCTCAAAAGAATAAAAAAGAGTTCAAAAGAGGAAAAAAACAATACTTTTGCATCTCATAGTCAACAACAAAGGTGGTATATAATAGTTCAATATCTCTTTCAGGTCAGAGGTGTATTAAGAAAAACATCAAGGATGATTCTGTCTAGATTTATAAGTGAGCTAAATGACACATACTGCACTTTAATCTTCTTTTGATGCATACAGTTGACAGGAGCTACAAAGGTACAATATAAAGCTTTTGAGTATTTTCCCATATATTTTGTACAAGATGGAGGAGCACATCTTCTTCCATAAAATATAAATACTTATATTTGTGCATTATGTATGTGAGGTTATACAAATGAATGAGTTCCTTAAAATGTACCAGAGCTGAAACGCAAAGAGGATGTACAGCTTGTAGGAAGAAAATCAATTAGCCTGGTACACTAACAATACCAAAATAAAATCCTTCCTCAGTGGGGCTAATTCTAACTTAACTCTCATTTGTCCTGATGTAACTCCAGAAATTTAATTAAATGCTCTGAAATTATGTTGTTTAAACAAATACCATATTTTGATATATTCTCTTTTATATGAATTCATTTTTGAATTGGCTGCTTTATTTACTCTGCTGCATTCTTGTATTTCAGGCAGTTAATGAGAAGCTGCTTAGAAAGCTACACAGACTTGAGTAAACAAGAAAGCAATTCATAAATTAGATTCATTTACCCAGAGTTGGACTTATCACAATGTCTTTATGCAGCAACAAATAAAACATCCTATATTTTTCTCCAAAGTAATTTTTCATGGTTTTACAGAAACCATGTTTTAGATGTCCCATACCTGTGTTTTTAACCAGTATCAGGCCATAAGAGTCTTCTTCAAAGTAAGAATGTTTTTTTCTTCCTTGTCAATAATATTCTTTATCCAAGAAACTACAGGACTGCCTTGACTTGTGGGAGCTTAGTTATGAGCACACAGAATTGCAGTGAAGTCGCTATAAACCAATTCATATCATCTTATCGAAAAGAATTAATTCTAGGATAAGGTTGGTATGTCTGTAATGCCTCATGCTGTTCAAGTACATAATAATGAACTTCAGTGAGATCAAGTGTACCTGTCTTTTGATTAGATCAATTCCATAAAAAACTACTCTGAAACCTTCCACAGGAAAAGATGCATATATTCAGCTTCAGGATCTGGGTCTGTACATCTCAGAATAGAAATAATAATAATAAAATGGTGAATTAATTTAGTGCTTTGAGAGGCAAAGACTCGGAAAAAAAATGAGAATTGTTGATTTCAGGACAAAGTCCCCACTGACCCTTCATAAGACTGCCACAGAATAAGGTTTTTGTGAGTGTAGGAAGGCAGGCAGAAAAAGCTGAAGGGTCTCTTGGAAACAGAAATGATAAATAATGTCCAGGGCAACTTGTCAACAGACCTTTGGAGATAGCTAACTGTAAGCAAATAATGATTTTCATAAAAATGATATAATGGATTTATTTTTTTTTAATCAGTTTAGGGGATATTTTCTTAAGAACAGGAAAACATTTCAGCTATGTGAAGAACTGATTTGATCATCGTCAAAACTATGTCAGTGGAATGGACATATATGACTATATCATTTCAGTAGAAGCCTCTTCTGTACTTACTGAAAAAGTAATATTCTCCAGAAGGAAAAACAAAAAAGAGTATTTTTTTTTAAATGCTTGTATTTTGTTTTATATTTGAAGGGAAAAAACTATCTTGAAATGAGGTTTTCTGACTGGCAAGATAAAAATCACTCTGACACTATCATGTCTGTTCTTCAACAAGCATGAAAAATGAACAAAAATCTGAAATGTATTTGAAATTCTGTATACATAACTTTTTAAGTACCAAATATATAAAAATTAAAATATCAAGATTTTTCAGAGCTTCAAAAATCCTCATGCTAACTGAAAATCAGGGCTAGAAGGAACCTCAAGAAGTCACCTAGTCACCCATCCATAGTTTGTGGCTTGAAAAGTGAATACTACATACTTTTAAATGATAGTAATCGCCTAACCAAATGTATTTTACCAAATGTGGTTGGATATCAATCATTCACCCAAGATTATGTTTTAGACAAAAAATAACGCAGCAGAAACAAGAATGAAAGTGTATACTATGACACCTTCTAAAATGTCAGGTCCACTTAGATTGGTATGAATGATGGTCTTCTAAAAATATTACAAAACTCAATTTCAGGGGGACTGCTATACTAATACTCCAAACATATTTCTCAGCTTTTCACGGTTTCATGCTCCAACTATTGTTCCTCTTTCTGGTACTCCTTCAGGAATTCTTGCTTTATAAAATGCTATCATGAAGGGTTGAAGGATTTTTTTTTTTTTTTCCTCCCACTTGTATACTGTCAAGGGATGCTTTTTGAAGACCTCACTTTCACCATCAAGAGCTAGGGAGGCAGACCTGGTGGCCTTGTGGGATTTAATTAGAGTTCACCAAGTTGGAATCTCCAAGCTCTCAAAGCCCTAATTTAAATATAAGTTCACTCACTCTTCAACTGTTCCTTAGGTCCTTATTAAAATTTCAAGCTATTAAAGAGAATATTCGAAGGGGTTTTTTTTGGGTTTTTTTTTTTTGCAATAGATATAAACTAAACTAGAAATGTGCATCATTCAAACAGTCCTCCTGTGTTAAAACCCTTGCCAATTGCTTGTGACAAAAATTCCTCAAAAAGAACAGACTCAGTCAAAACACAGTTACACTACTTGGTGTCCAACCGGAGGGAGATGGAGACACCCAAGCAGCTGGGGTGAAGCTGGTGCTGGATCACACTCTCCTTTCAAAGACACTGGTTCTTTCCGTAGCTGACCTAATGTAGCCTTGTAATAGCAAGTACCATTGCTCTTGCTTTCTGTGATTGGTGTGATATTTCCTCCATTAAGATGTTGTTCAAAAGGCTTGTTTTACACTGATGACACATTAGATCCCTTTAAAATAAACTTTCTTGTCAATCAAAGCTTTACAACATGCGGGCTAAGAGGAAAGTGGTACACATAACAAGGTTTATGGGTGACAATGTAGCAACACAGCAATTTTTGAAAAAACAAAACACACTGCATTTATTTTATTTTATTTTATTTTATTTTATTTTATTTCTTTATTTTAGACAGAATGTTGGCAACTGCATTCACACCCCAAGACCCAGTGACTCTGCAGAGAAGTCGGGTTAAAAAATCGCAGGGACCAAAGTGAGAAAAGAGAGTGCTGGAGAAATTAGGCAGAAATGAGAAGGCGTAGTATAGAGAAACAAAAAGTTAACTGTCTGTAGAAATACTTTGTGGGAAGACTGCAGGGACAGCATTTCTTAACATTATCTCTGTTTTATCCTGCCTGTAATTTGAAATAATTGAAGTCATTCCTAAAATAATAACTAGGATCACAAAGCTTTCTGCTCTGTTGTATGTTTTCCATGTACTTGTCAGATCTCTTGAGTTTAGGTTTGTATGGCTTACAGTGATGTCAACAAGATACAGTGGATGGAGCAGCTTTCTCTTGATCATGACCACCTCCCTTTTACCTGATTTCCTTTGAACCTGCAGTTGTCATATTGGCCACATTTCATATATATCAACTTTTAAGTAGCTAGACTTGGGATTAAATGGCATTTGAAAATTACCCAGAGGAGGATTAAGTAATCCAAAGTCATTTGTAGATACTTCCCGAACACTTTGTATCAACTCTGCATTTTATGAGAATATACAATTATGAATCTTAAGTTTACATGCTGGGTAGATTAATCATGTGAACCCAGAAGTGCATGTGAATGTTAAACTGGAAAAGGTCAAGGGGAAAATTATCTGTCCTGGACCTTCACTGGTTTCCACATAGATATAATTGAGGGTACTCTGAAATGTCTACATACCATTTAATTTTGCCTTATTAGAAATTAACCCAACCAATGTAGTTTAGATTTGGTTGAAAGTTTCAGCTTCCCCACTTCCAAGAATTTTTGAGAAGTTGGCAGACTAGGAGGGAGCAACCAGGGTTCAGGTTTGTCTTGACTTCCAAACTACATGAAAATAGAAGCTAATATGAATTAAATGCAATCACGTATTAATTGTCAGTGTCTAGGTAACCATTTGCACAAGCATCATAAAAAATGTGAGTTTCTCCAAGTCTATTCACAAGAGAGTTTTCCACACCTTGTGCCCACAAATCCACATTATTTGGAGCCGTGTTTGATTCTGATGATGATTTGAATGGAATAGTACTGAGAATCGATTTGTCTGCTTGGTGAAATTTTAGTGTTGTCCTGGACCTGTATGGCAATGATATATCTATTGTTTAAATGCCAAGTTCAGATCTTTTGAAGATCCAAGTCTCTCTACCCAAAACAAGGTTCTGTAGAATATGGGTATTCCACAACTACAGTAACAAAAATCTTTTTTTTTTCCAGTATCACAGGTATTGTGGACATTTTTTATGCATGTGGTGTAGTTCTTGTGTTTCTTTTAAAATAGAAGTCCTGCTACTTGTGAAGGTGATTTACAGTTCAGTAGTATTTTGATAGAAATTAGAGTGAATTTTATAGCAAGTAAATAAATTTAGCTCAGACAACAATAAGTGTTTCTTATTACAACAATGAAATAAATATTAAGTCCTCTTCATTTCTGCATGAAGAAGACCCTTCCTTTGCCTATGCTGTCTTCCTCACTTGACCCTTCTATTTATTTCTAGAGTGCTGGCAGCATCTCTTCATTAGCTTCTTTTTTTATTAAATCCATATTGTGTAAGTTCCAAGAATAGCTTCAGCAAGTTAATGGAAAGAATATAGTGTTTCCCTGTAATACTGGTTCAATGATAAACCTATATTCTTTATGATTTTTGGAAGTTTTAATGTTTGTGGTGTTGCCATGAAATCCAGCCACATGAAATTCAGAAACCTCAACTAAAACCAAGTTTTTCTTTTTTTTTTTTCCTTGGCATTAAAGAGGCAGAAAAAACCCTCTTAAGTTTGAAGTTAAAATATAGGAATGAATAATGATGGAACAGGCAATGTACAAAGAGAAAACAAAAGGTTCTTCTGTCATCGAGAGTTTTTTTTGCTTTGTGTGTTAGAAAAGAGAAAGCAACATTTATTTTTTTTTAATTCATAATTTTATGCCAACAGAGCTATTATTTCATTCATCAAGATCTCCACATCTATAGTTTTCTCATGCCTTCTGTAAATCCATCCTGCTTATGTTGAGTCACCAGTTAGGAAAGATATGAGGTAAAATCAAAGAGCAGTCCTGCTAAAAGGCATTAGGATGTAAAAAGTAGAATGAAATAATAATATTATTACTTTATTTAATAATCTGCATCTTGACAGAGACTTTTGACACAGGCACTCTATAGAAATACTCTGAAGCAAAAGAAACAAAAATAATATACTGAATGTTATCTTGCTATGTCTTGAGTTCATTTTTCTCATTCTATCAATTGGTCCATACCAAATTATAAATAAAATCAACTTTATCCTGCACTGATATATTTCTGTGTCAATGTTGAGGATCCAGAGAATTCTTGGTCTGCATTTTCCCTTCCCCAGCCGGTTAAGTGAGGTCCATGATGCACAGATTCCTAAAGTGGGTTAGGTATGACTTGACCAGAGTTGGAGTGTAAGCAATGTGGGTCTGTTCCCTGCAACACCTAAAACAGCAAAATAAAAGGGGGTCCCTGTGACAGCTGCAGCGGGCAAACCAAAGGCAATTCAGCCAAGAAGTCAGTACCTAAGCTGAGGTCACCTTGTTCATTGCCTTACATAGCACAATTACTTTGCAACTGTACTCATATTACTAAACTGCAATGTCCATTTTCTTTAAATGACGTTATACCAGTACCAGCATGAAGTGGGAAACGATTTTCCACTGCTGAGAAAATCTGTGACATTTCAAAAATGTGCCCCGACAGAATGGTGACAATTTTATATTTTTTTCCCGAGGAACTGACATTTTTTTCTCATAGTTCAGGGGTTCTTTTATAACAATCATGAAAAGGAACAGGATGGTAAGTGAAAGATTTAAAAGAAACTCACAGAACTTTTAGAAGTTCAGTGATATCCAACAATAGTCTTATTAAATATTTTATTTAATAGATCCTGGTGGAAACATGCTTTGCTGGCATTTGTCCAAGTGACTGTCACCAAGGAAGGATGCTGCAGATAGTGCCTGTGAGGGATCATAGCTTTAAAACCTGGGGATGGAACAGCCCTACCAGGACACACAAGAAGATTAGGGCTTGTGGGAGTTAGCACGGCAGTTTACCACATAATGGTCCTGGTTTATTCCCCATATCAAAGTCAAGGACATACCTTGTAAGTACCAGAGATCCCATGTTCCATAGGTACAACCACTCTGAATCAGATAAAATATCAACCAAATGCATTATTTTGTGCCTGACGGTTCCCAAATAATATTCCTGAAGAGCAGTTTAAGTATAGAATGAGCTTCCTCAAACACTTCCCTGATCTTCAACAGTTTTTACATCAGGAACATCACAAGTCAGTGCTGGTACTTTTTCAATATTTTTTTTTTTTTTTTTTCATTTTATAAAATTTTTTTAAGTATAAGAAGAAATTTGTCTGACATAGCTTCACAAATACTGTTACTGTGTCACTGTGTCTATCACGCTTTCCACCACTGCACTGCTGTTCCATCTGCAGTCGCTTCCAACTCTTTCACAGGCAAAAAGTGAAAAAGATGAGATATCTGTCTGTAGCCAGAATCATTTGTGCTTCCCCGTGGTTCTGGGCAGTGAGTAAGCACCTTAGGGGTGCTTGGTAAAGTCCACCTGCACTACCACAGCACCAGATGCTCATCAACAGCGTCACAGCACCATCAGCCTTGTTGCTGTACAGAATCAACCCTGCTCTGTGCCACACATCTGTGACAGTGTATTGTTTTACAGAACAGTTTCCCAAAATTTGGTTTTTTGCATATAACGACAGCAAAATATTCTTGTGTGGCTCAGAACTAGTCACAGGTAGATGTAAGTGGTAGAGACTCCCTGTTTTTGAAGGAAATTCCACCCTTTTTCTGCTTGCCAAGGGAGAAAAGAGCAGGGGGAAGTTTTTCAGTAAATTGTCATGTAACATTTGTAATGCTTTTAGTAGTATTTTTTAACACCTATGAGCTATCTCCTTCTCTGACAGATGAATGGTTGGCATTAGTGAAAGGGATACTGCTAAGGTATACAGCAAAGCGTATAAAAATTGAAACATTATTCTGGTCCCAGCAGCTGTCACTGTCCAGAGCTTTTCTCCTGATTATCTACGCTTTTCTTTTATTCTATCTTTCTCAGTTTCATTATATTTCTCCTACTCAGTCTTCTCTATATGCTCAATTAAATGTTCTCTATTCTTAGAGATTATTCCCTTCAAAAATTCACAGATAGTTATTATGAACCCTCCAGCTGTCTTTACCCAAGCTGTAAATATATATTCAGTGCTCTATATTATTCCATACTGTAATTCCTCCAATCTATTAATCGCATTTAAGGTTTTTCTCTGAACTACTAATTTTCCATTATCTTTGGTGATGCAGTGTTTACAAAGTCACAGTAATATCTGCGTGAGGTATTATCATGGTTATACCAAGGGGAAATGCAATGACTCTGCTCTGTGGTGTTGCTCTACAAACACAACACCAGGGACCACATTGATTTCCCAGCCATGTTCCATGTAAGAACCTACCAAATCTGCTGCTTAAGGAGTGCAGGTGTTGACACTATTGGTCTTTTTCTGTTATAATCTGCTTACTATTCTCTACATGTTTGATTTTCCAAATTAATCCCTACCTTTGGTGTAATGAAGTGCATTCCAAGAGGATGAGCCTGAAGCTTAGCCACTTGTTTCTGCTTGTGGGGAGTACAGTCAAGCCACGTGAGCATCAAACAGGACCATGAGCTTCTGGGCATTTCAAGATATTCTCATTTTTGTTTGTGATAAATATTGAGTGTTGTTCAAGACAAACTACCTCAATGTCTGATTGTGTGTTTAGATTTCTTATTACACTTCTTCTGACTACAATAACTTAATAGGATTTGGATAATAATTAAGTAATAACACGTTAAAAATTGGAAACCTCATTCCAACTTGTGTTGGTTGGAAGGAAAGTGGTGTTTTGATTAAAATTTCCCTGAAACGTTATTTTGAAATATTTGTTACTCTCTAATTTTGTTTTCTTTTTATCCAAAGCAACATTATTTCAGTTTGTGGTGGTTCAATTGTGTCTTTCCCTATTGGCGAAGAAAACAAAAAGCAGCTAGTTAATTGAATAAAAATGTTAACAGGGAAAAGTTATTTCCAATTTCTAACTCAGACTATGCAAAGAAAAATTAAGATAAATAATTTCACAGGAGAAAATGCATTCAAACCAGAAATGTAAACTACTTAAACTCATGTCACATGCCTGTACTGCATAAACACTAGTGATTATGCTGGTGTACAAAACAACCTGAATTTTCATCAGACTGGCTTAGTTAGGTAACAAAACCAGCATTGTCCATGATGATCGTAAGGGTCTTTTCCAACCTAAATGGTTCTGTGATTCTAGACTTGTCCTATCTTAGTGCATGCTAATTTCAATATGCTGCATTCCCTGTGACTGCATCATGGGTAGAATTCTTAACCAGTGTGAAACCCTTTGAAAAGGGTTTATTCTTGCATGATTTTGGACCATCAGTGTAGAATGAGATTTTTAATATGTAATATTTGAGTCGATGTGGACCAATACTTAGATTGATTAATCTGCTGTTGCATCTTTCAGGGGGCTTATTCCAAATGAAATCTTTCCTATGATGGTTAAAATACACTTGTCAGGTCTGTGCCCGTCACCGTTGCTGAGCAGAGAATGATTCCAAAGTTGCATATCTCTCTTGCAATGCAGCCAAGCAAAGGAGATTTCAGGTCAGTGAAGTTCATACTTTTTCTTCTCTTTTATTTTTTTTTTTTTTCTCCTTCTCTCCAAGTCTAGAAAACTAAATTTAATCACTAAAAAAACTGGCATCTTTTGCCAGGAGGCATATTTTCATACACTCTAATGGATTATTTTTGCTCTGCTTGGCAGGGGACCTTTTCCTCCATATGCAAAAACACTACATTGAAAGTTATATTAGATGAGTTGAGACTAGATACCCATTTTACATTTCTACCGCTCACCCTTTGAAATCCACAGTCTTTGTTCTTTACATAATATTCCTGTGCTGCTGACCTTCCAAATGTTTCTTTAATTTCTGTTCCCTGCTGCACTGCAGGAGTTTTATGAGGGTGAACATAGAATTAGTAGTCCATTTCCATTAGTAATAAATCTGCTTTTGCCCTTGCAGGGGAACCTTTGCTTCAGTGTCTGTACTTTTGCAAAAATAATGAATTCATGCAGGAGGTTACCCGGATAACAGCAAACCAGGGTTTAAAGTCTAGCCTGGTACATCGCTGCCTCAGGGATAAATTCTGAGCCCATTTAAGTAGGAGAGATGGGCCACAAACATGAAAACACTCCCAGCAGCCCCCATGGTTGCTCCAGTCACCAAATCACATGCAAAGGTTAGTGATTCTTTAATTTAACTGTGCTGTGAGTACTCTGTTTTCAAGACAACAAAAATATCCTTTAATCAGGTTTTCCTCTCTCTTTTCTTGATTGGCTTCATCCGTTTAAATGACTCGTGCTTGAGCTGCCCGAGTTCTGGGGAGTTAGTGCATCCATGATCATATTCAGAAACAGATTACGTTGTTTTATTTATTTGATTATAATTTGTATATATGTTATCTTCATATGTTATTTATATATTCATATTTTTACATATAATTTATATTATTTTTGCTATTAACTTGCTATCAGTTTCCACTATAACTTCAACAGTGTTTGTGAAATCTCTGCATCTGTTGTAAAGCTCATATTCAGATTACGTTGTCAACATTTAAAGGAATTTCTCCTGCTGTTTTTTAAATGAAAAGAAAATTAAATATTTAGCTTGAAGTTCGAAGATAGCACAACCCCTCCCCCCCCCCCCCCCCCCCCCCCCATCATTACACTTTATTACACATACCTCACAGGACACAGAAAGTACAAGACAAGGCTTAAATATATAATTACCACACCCAGAAGTATAATAAAACTGGTTAAATGACAAAAAACTGTAGCATGTACAATTATTTGATGATATCTTTTTGAAATACAGATACATTTTAAATTTGTGTTGAGCTACAAAGATGGCCATTCAATTAAAAAACTCCAAACAAATAAAAAATATATTCTTGTGTAAGAATGGTGTCTACATTGTATTAAAAGAACTGAAAATATATAGATGTATCCTGGAAATACATGGATGTATCCTGCAACACAAGGGCAGCATTGTTTGTTGTATATTTAAGTATATATTGAATATATATTAAAAAACTAACTGGTTACTCACTTATTCATAAAAAAGCAGTTTTTTGTTGGTTTAAGCTTGTGTATCAGGCTGCTGAATAAATGTAGAAAAGGAAGGCTAACTTGCTCCACTGAGCAGCTCACAAGACTGATGGAATAGCAGCAGCACAACATCCCTAAGCAAAAATTTACCTTATTAGTCACTTCCTATTTCAGTACAACAGTAAAGAGTGCGACCTGTTTCAAGGAGCAAACATTTTGAATAGATGAGTTTTTTTCATCTGAATCTGCCCACTTAAAAGTTAATATGAAGGTTTCAATACTGATCTGCTCATGAGTGAAACAAGGAGGATTACAGGGTGTTAGGGAGGTTGGATGTACCTTAAGGGTATAATCTCTGGTGAGGTCAAGGCTGGATGGCTTGGGGAAAAAGAGACATGTAAGCACTGTAAAGATCCATTTTCCCAGCTCAATAAAACAGGACAGAACATGGTTTGATGGCCTACTCTTTACTAGATGAAATGCATGAAACAAAGGTTACACATTCTCCTCCTGCATTTAAATTGGAAAATAAGTAGAAAGATAACTCCCATTCTTTTTGTATTTAATCAGGTCTATAACCTGTTAAGCACAGGCAAATATAAGTGATGGATAATGAATATTTGTTAATGTATCTCCATATATGTCCATGTCTGACTCTGCAGTCTGCTAAAGTTTGGACTTTCAGGGGGAGAAGTTGTGGAAACAGGGAAAAGAGTAAAATTTTGCACAAGTAACTCTAATAAAAATTAATATATCCTTTTTTTTTGTTGTAGAAAACAGATGACCCACACACTAGTGATTTACTAAATAAGGCTCCCAGACTTTCCTCCAGACCTTTGTTCTGTTTTGCCATAAAACAAGATTAGCTGTAACCTAGACATAGATTGTTTTCTGGAGGAAGGAGAGAGCATCACACAGCAAGCATTTCATCAGCATCCAACCGTCAGAAATGTTCCTGCCTGCAGAATGGTCACAGCTGCTTTGAGTGTTAATCTCTATGCCCATTGAAATCTGAATTTCTTACTTTCAAAAGCAGACTATATATAGTGTGGTTTAACAAAACTGCATAGTCAGGAATACTAAAGTTTCATGACAGAGAAATGTCTAAAAATTAGAATAGGATGCTTTTCTTTTTCTTTTTTTTTCTTTTGAAAAGAAGCTTTCTGAATAACAGGGAGCACCGGAGGGTCAGAGAAGAGCATCTTGCATGAAAAGAAAGCAAAGAAACACTTTTCAACTTCAGAAAATGTCCTATTTTTCACATCTCTTGTCAGAGTGGAACTCGCTGAAATCTGAATGGTCTAAGTCACAAAGGGATAATAAAATAGCATAACATTTGGACTATATATAATTTGAAATATTTTGAACATTTGAGACTTTTGAAATATGAAAACACTTGATTTTGAATATTGGGCTTCTGTTAAGAGAAAAATCCTTCTTGTAATAACTAATCAAATAATCGCCTTGGTCATATGTTCTCCTAATATCTGGAACTGGCAGCTGCCAGATGAGGTGAATGTGCAGTAATTCTTTTCTTTGCAAAAGTTTTTTATCAGACAATCTAAGTGATTTTTTGCAAATTGAGAACCACAATAAGTGAGTAGTTGAAGTTACTTGCTCTTCATACTAGTGACATGCAATATCTGTGTAGTAAGATATATTTTGAACATCTAGGTATGTATGAGTGTAGAGGTTCTCCATGGGATAAATTGGAAACCTCACGCTCCACACTTTTAAGAAATCCTATAAATATTACATAAATCCTTTAGAAATAGCTCAACTATAATTAATTGGGCTGATAATGAGATCAAGTTTTCTAGACCTTTTCCCTACACAGGACTGTAATAGAAACTACCAGTATAGCTGCACTTCCTAAGGAAAAAAAGTTACAATCTCCATGTGTTGTAAATCAGTGTCTTTTTTTTTTTTTTTTTAACTTTTCAGAAAGAAAATGCCAAAGTAGCGTGCAGCCAGACTTTTCCACCTCACTGCACTGTTCTGACCGCAATCGGCAAGACCAGTTGCATAATATTCCATTCTACTTCTCGTGTGCTTAAATTGTGTATTTAGATGTTTTGCTGAGAGAGGTTTATGCCACTATAAAATTCAAATAAGGGGGCTGAATCCAACCCTTAGGGACCCCGTCAGAGTGAGTAAGAGTCTTGCTGGTTTTTGGTGGTTTTTTTTTTTTTTTTTTTCCATAGGCTTTGTATCAGGATCTTAGATTTTAGCATGTGGTTGGTTTCTTGGGACCTGAGGGGGAAAGGGAATGTAACACAACCCACAGGGGAGGTTTCTCTTCTCCTCCTAGGACATATCCGTGCTAAGGATAGGAGTCAGATACAGCTTTCAGCAATCTGACCTGTCAAATTCCAGTTGTATGTGTTCAGGTGGTCTCTTCTGACATTTCTCCTGCTCAGTCCCTATGGGTTATAGTGGCAATCACTATATAAAATAAGACAGCAGTGATAGCTAAACCTACTGATTATTGAACATCTTTAAATACATCACCATACCATGTGCCTTACTAAGATTTTCCTCCTCAGTAGCATGGATTTGAATAGGAAAATCGATGTATTTGCATTATTTTTTAAAAATAAGCACGTCCTTGCAGAGTTGTATTTTTCTGTTGTCTCTGGAATCGAAGTGCCCTGTCATGCTTAAGGGTGGGACTTCAGTAAGACAGCACATTAGCTTAATGACCATTTCCTGAAGTTAAATCATCCCAAACAACTGAACTAAATTTTCTTAATTTAATCTGTTAAAAACATTTGAGTAGCCTGAAAATTTTCTAAAGAAAGTCCCTTAACACTACCACAGATAAGGCTGAACACATTAAATAATTGTAACTATTCCAAGTTCTATTTCCCTGTAAGCAGTATTATCTAACTCCCAGAAACGGCAGACTTTTATTTTTCCATCCAAAAAATAAAAATAAAAATGATGATCTTGTTTTAAAGGATAATCTAATTTATTGTTAATGGTTTGAATCATTCCAGGGGTCAAAGGCATCTTTTACATCAATTTGCAAAAGCAAATTAATGTTTTGAAGGAAATGTAAAAGTCAAGTTGCTTGGGAGTACATTAAATTATATGCTAGTTAATGGTGTTAGAGAGATGGTTTAAAAATAAATTGCCCATAATACCTTTTAATAAAGGAGCTAAATGCATTTTTGTTCCCTGCTAAAAGCAGATGCCTATTTGGCACTGTTTTGAATCCCATTTGCCATGTATATTTTGATTAATACTATGCTGGGTAATCTGCACTACGTGGTCTAGGTTCAGTAACCTCACTGTAAAATAATGAGCCTTCAAGAATAAAAAATAAGTTAGCTATAAAGTTGTATATTCTGAGGGGCTCTGAACATATCCAAATTAAACCAAAAAACAAAACAAAAACAAACAAAAAACCCCAAAAAAACAAAAATCCAAACAAAAAAAAAAGTTTTTTGTTTTTCTGCCCAGTAAATTTGCTCAAAAGTGAAACTTCCACATCCTAATTTGTATTTAGCTTTCTGTCTGAGCTCAGAAAACTGGACAAGACATAAAATCTTTCTGATGTTTTCTATAAATACCTTTTCTTTGCATTAGCTGCCACAGGACCTTCCAAAAGCCCCAGTCTTAGGGGAGCTTATGGTAACTGGGCTGCAGCCAATAGCAATGAGTTCACTCGCTAAGTAGTGTCTTCAGAAAAAGGTCCAGCACTCATATTTTATGAAATATGTAACATGATTTACCCAAGGTTGTCAAAGGAGATGAATTTCAGCCAAATGCAAGGTAATAAATAGTAATATGTGCTGCATATAGTTGACTTATAACCCTTGGCATTTTGAAACAAAATTCTTTTGAAGAATTCATTTTATACGTCATAAACTTTCCTATTGTTTTTCCTGTTTTGACTGTCTTTGTCATCAGATTTCTTGTGGAAAGTATTTCTGAAAACTGTAGATGAAGCAATTTTTTCAAGAATACTTATATAGGTCTCTATTTCCATGGTGTTCTTGGAATAAGAAAGTTAGTAGTGTAGAAAAATGGTCTGTTTCATTAAATCAAAACCTAGAGGGAAAAAGAGGCAATAAGGTAATGTATATGTGAGCTTTTTTATTATTATTTATTTAATGATTATAGAAAAACCTTTTCCAAGGTTGAAAGTTATTTGTTTTCATGACATACTGATGATATTTTGAGGAACAGTGTAATTTAGGGGTTGTATTCTTATTACTGCTGCTGTTGTTGTGCTGGTTTTATTATCATCATCATTATTATTATTATTAATCAATTTTGTGATAGAACGTAAAGTACATGTGTTTAATCATTTATGCCTACTTTAAATACAGTTGAAAACATGTATTAGATTATGGCATATCCACTTTAAAGTCACTGGCTTAATCTATATCTATGCAGTTATGAATCCTCAAATTTGAGTGAAATATATGTCCTTTGCTGCCACACCATGCACCTCAATGGGGCTTCTATAGTACTACACGTTGTCTCTTAAAACAACGACCAGGTGTTGGCAGGGAGTACTGCATGAAACTTAAAATGGATTGGTGGACTTCCAGACAGCACGCTCAGATTTTGGCACAGGTTTCAATTATTCAGAAATCTTCCAGAAACTTTTATTAGTGCCATCTGGCTGAAACACCTCACTGACACCAACAGAAGACAATGGAGAATCTGACAAAGAGCCTTAAAGCCCTGTAAATGTGCAGTGAGGTTTCACCAAAGCACTGCCCCAGCGTCCAGCAGCCTGAGTTCTTCAACAAGGACTGGTGTATATGATTAACACTATGCATACATACATATGTTCTCATATTTAAATATATAGGATAATTTATTTTGAAAAAGACCTTTAAGATCATTGAGTCCAACCATTAACCCAGCACTGCCAAGGCACCACTAACCCATGTCCTTCAGCACCACAGCTTCATGGCTTTGAAACCCCTCCAGGGATCATGGGGACTCCACCACTGCCCTGGGCAGATGGGGACAGGTCTGGACACTGTTTTCCAGGAAGAAATTGTTCCTTATGTCCAACCGAAACCTCTCTTGGTGAAACTTGAGGCTGTTTCCTCTTGTCCTGTCACTTGTTCCTTGGGAGCAGAGCCCGGCCCCACCTGGCTCCAACCTCCTGCCAGGAGCTGTCAGAGCCAGAAGGTCTCCCCTCAGCCTCCTTTGCTCCAGGCTGAACAACCCCAGGTCCCTCAGCTGCTCCTCAGCACCCTTGTGCTCCAGCCCCTTCCCCAGCTCCGTTGCCCTTTGGACACACTCCAGCCCCTCAATGTCCTGCTGGGAGTGAGGAGCCCAAACCTGACCCCAGGATTAGAGGCACAACCTCCCCAGTGCTGAGTACAGGGGCACAATCCCTGCCCTAGTCCTACTGGCCACATAATTTGTGTTACAAATTTATAGCCTTTATGACATAGAGATAATATATATACTATATGTGTATGCACATATACCTGTGTCCTTAGATACAGGAAGGACGTGCTGATATACAAGAGCAAGTTTTATAATAACGACATCAGTGGACAATTTTGGTTTTTACTTATTTGGTTTATAAGTGGAACGAGAGCAGATGACAGCACAGTGATCCCCTTTCCTAGACAGGAACAGAGAGTTTTCCGCAAAGGCTCTTCATGTGAAGATCTCACAGGATTGTCTTTTGCATAATATCAAAGCAGGAACTTTAAATCTGAAGCATTTGGGAAGGTAATCCATCCCCTTAAATTTTAGGACCCCGTTAAAACAACTTCAGATAGTATTGGATATAATCCAGAGTTTCTGGATAGAGTGGCCGCAGTGAAGTTTGCAACCATTACTCAAGTAGTATACAGGGAAATTGAATCTAATCTCATTTGCCAGAGGAATTTTAGGTTGGACATTAAGAAAAATATCTTCCTCGCAAGGATTGTCCAGACCTGTCCCAGGCTGCCCAGGGCAGTGGTGCAGTCCCCATGATCCCTGGAGGGGTTTCAAAGCTGTGGAGTTGTGTTGCTGAGGGACATGGGTCAGTGGTGCCCTGGCAGTGCTGGGTTAATGGTTGGACTCAATTATCTCAAAGGTCTCTTCCAACCAGAATGATTCTGTGATTCTATGATTCTATACCAAGTTCCAACTACAGTCAAGGAAGTAATCAAGCACTTTTAGGAAGCAAGTCATCTGCCCCATTTTCAACACCTGATCTGACTTTACTGCAAATGTTTCCTTGAATCATAAAGTAAGGACAGAGGACCAGTTCAGATGAAGAAGTCTGCATGTCTCCCCTAGTGCCAACATATTTAGGAAAACATAAATGCACTGAGACTTTTTAATTTCTCTGGTGTTCTAGAACAAGCTGTAATAAGCTGTTTGAAAGAAGCCAAGCAGTGTAAGCACAACCTTGAGAAGCCAGGGACAGTAGCAGTAGACAGAGAAATAGTTTGGGAAAGTCTGTAGATACTCCTGAAGCTAAGCAAGCACACTTGTCCCAGGCACAATCCTCAGATACTCTGGCAATCCTAAACCCCATGATTCTCAGTGGTTTCCATTTTTGCACTTACACATACAAGGTAGTGGAAGAAGAAATAGAGAACACATTTGGGGTTGGTTTTTTTTTTAGCTCTTTTAGAAAACGCACAAAAATTTTCTTGAAATACTACATGCATTAAACATATAGACAAAGTTCAATTTGCAATATTTGGATGCAAGAAAAAATATTTTTTTCAGAGATAGATTTTTTTATGATACTAAAGAGGACACACAACTTCACAGCTACTGGAAAAGGGCTGTAACTTTTGAGCCAGCTTGGGTGAGCTAATGGGAACTCCAGGAAATGTGAGAAACTTCTAGAAAATTAAAGTGTTTATGAGGAATCTAGCTCTTCTGAAGCATTTTGCCAAATACTTTTGTGAAATAGTGTCAAGATAAATGGCCTGAGGTGGGTCAATGTTTTTCTTAATGTGTTGGCATCAGGGGAGAAACGCAGACTGAAAAGGTCCTTTGTCCTTAATTTATGATTCACAGAGCAATGTTTCCCCACCTCTGCTGGGGAAACAATACTACAATAGTAGGTACTGGAAATTGGGAACTGGGATTTAAGGTGGAATGGACTCACAGTTATAAATAATTAAAATGAAGTTGGTGGTGTTGTTGTTTTGTTTTTTTATTTTTATATCAACTTTTCAAACATATATTTTCAATAAAGAATATACATTTTATTTCATTTAAAATAATTAATATGAGGAAATGAGACCTTCAGAAATAACAAGAATTTGGAGATAGGTACTCCTAGGAGCATCTTATCTGGTGCACAATCTTGGAAAAGGAGATTGAATTCCTTGATTATTGTTCATTTTGTAAATCAGGAGGTATTTGACATCTCTCACTCCATCCACAGGGCCCCTGCATCCCTCAGCTGACCCTCAGAGGCACCATAGTCAGGATGCTTCAGGCACAACTGGAAGGTGCCTTCTGAAACATGGGGAGAATGTGCACAACCAGCTGAAGACTTCTACTCAGCCTTTGGCATCTACCTGTAATGGGCAACCCCACCAGCCAGGATCTCTGCATCTTCCATGGAAAGGGAAAATGTGACACCAGGTTGTGGTGGCTCCCAAAAGCCATCTGGGCTTACAAAGTTTAATCTCCTACCAATAGGCTCCTACACAGAGTTATTTCAAGGCTAATCGACACCATAAGTATAATCACATCATTTTGTCCTCAAGTGAAAGTATGTGTCTGTAAAAAAGCTGTCACTGATTTAATAAATTATTGCAACTGTTTTCTGTAACAGAGAATATGAAAAATTTTTACACCTAATTCTATTTCCATGTAATTTATTTTTCCTCGTCTAGAGGATGTAAATATGGGTGTTTTCTGCACTGTTCGTTCTAGCAGTTCTAATAATTAAATTATGTTAGCAATCTTAGCAGCATACAAACTGCTGGTGAAATGGAAGATTTCATACCAGTGTTAAGAAATCTCTTTTAAAAATCATTAGCATAAAAGGGATTATGATTTTTTAAAAAATATTTCAGGCACAAACTCTGCCTTTACCCTGTTGATCTGTACGAAAAATACAGAACGACCAACTCCAAAACTCCCAGATGACATCAGATGTGTAACATCCATTAGAGGAATATATACAATACGTATTTTTTTATATAAAAAGGCACATATACAGCTATATGATGTATATGCACAATTATGACACCAATTCAAAACTCTATGGTTTATATATATGTGACATATGTATGTTTATATATACACACACATGCACACATATATTTAGATTCACAAACGTGTGTACACACCAATACATATACACATACTTCTAACTTGAAACCTGTATAAAGGTTGGAAACCAGTTACCTGAACTTAGGGAGGTGATACCAGGAAGATATTCTACTATTTGATCTTTTCAAATTGTCTGCTGCAAGTGTGCAGTCTGATAAGCAAAAGGAGACAGTAAATTATCAGAAAGGATGACTTCACTGCTCGAAAAGAGCCTGTGGTCTTTTTTTAAGAAAAAGAAGCATCCTAGCACTACTTTTTTTAAAACAAAAATCTTACCGGTGACCCCATTTACCTAAATTAAGTACCACTTTCATTTTGTGAAACTCTTAAACCAGGAGATTTACAAGGACAAGATAAGAGGACTGACAGATGTTCTTTGATTCATTCATTTGAAGGGAAGGGCATTTGGAAATGGCACTGGCACAGAATGACATTTGGAATAATGGCCTGTGATTCTGTTGGCACTTCTAGTGTTAAGCAAGTGATCTGCAAGGTAAAGTGGATTCACAGTTAGAGTCAGCACCAGTGCACAGGTCGCCCGTAAAAATAGAAGATTCCATTATTCTTCAGGCTCCCCAGAGGGAGCAAGGTCTCCAGCATCATTACCAGGACTAAATCTGACTTTTCTACCTCCCCTAATTTCCTCCTAGTAATTATAGGTCAAGCACTCTTTTGTAAATTATAAAACCTTTGTTCTTATCAAAAATGAATAGCTGAGGAAAAAAATTATAAAGAGAGTCCTAGGAAAAAAATTTCAATTAGAAAACCAAGCTAATTTGGTATGACCAAAGACTGTCAGGCATACTGACAGTGCTCTATTATGCAGTCATTTGGGCTCTTTCAAATTAGTTATGTTAATGTCCTGTGAGTGAATGTAACACTTGGATGGGACAAG
Organism: Todiramphus chloris collaris; assembly: GCA_025345505.1. NCBI lineage: Eukaryota > Metazoa > Chordata > Aves > Coraciiformes > Alcedinidae > Todiramphus > Todiramphus chloris. Next base: position 2,379,920 of record JANVCC010010369.1, read on the forward strand.
ATTTCTGCAATTAATTTCTGCAGTCAGTGGAGAGACAAGCAAATTTATTTTCCCCCTCTCTGGGAATTGGTGGTGGAGGGTGTGAGGTAGAGAAAGTGCATTTAGGAACAGAGTACAAGCTAAACACAAGCCCTAAATAAAGCAAAAACAATGGGAGCCAATGCCTCCTCATTCATTCAATTGACAATGTTTTGCAGCTTAAACCTGTTTTATTAATTATGTTTGACATTTCCTTAATTAGTTTCATTTACACCAAATCAATCCCTACTGCTGTATGGCATCATTTATCATTTTGAAAAATTTGCATACTGAGTGCTGACTTTTTCTACTTAATTATACATTAAAAGTGTCAAGCGTGCTTGCTGCCTGGCATTATCTGCGCCAGAAAGGTTTGTGGCTGGACTGTGATGGTATTAATCATTAAGAGCCCCCAAGTGCTGCTGGGTAATATCTGGGGAGTAGAGTGGCTCTCATTTTAACGCTAGAGAGCAGAAGTGCTTCTGTAAAATGACCCAAAGCAAAAACAAAATAAATGACCTAAAACACCCAGTCTACTGTAATGCTTTGCTCTTTTGGTGGAAATATGCACTGTGAGGGGGAAAAAAAAAAAAAAAAAAGGAAAAAAAAAAAAAAAAGAAAAGAAAAAATAAGAAAAAAATATAAAACGAAACAAAAAAATGCTTACTGTTAATTGTTAGCTTCCTGCATGTTTAAGCTGCAGAGAAAGCTCTTCAGGATGTCCAGTGTTCTGTCTGAATGCAAAATGTGACATTTCAGTTAAATGTATATTGATGGCTGAGTAACAGGCCAACCAAAGCATGTACGTATCAGCTTTTTCTGACTTTTTTTACTGTTTGGGCTTTTGTTAGTGGGTGGGGTGGTTTTTTGTTTGTTTGTTTTGTTGGTTTTTTTTTTTTTTCATTTGTGGGGGATTTTTGTTTGGTTTGGTTGTTTCTTTTTGTTTGTTTGGTTGGTTTGGTTTAATTTGGATTTTGCTTTGTTTTGAATTTTTTTCACTTCTTCCATAACACTCATAACTTACACAAAGCATCTTAGGAAATAATCACCTGTTTTTTAAGCAGTTATGCCACATTCTCCAGGTTGTTAGGGAAGAAGGTGGCTCCAGCCACAAGTCCTTCCCAATCAGAGCAGTGAAGGGATGGAGCATGTACAGCATCGTGCTGCTAATCTATCTGTAAGTACTGATAATCCAGGGCAGGTATTTCAGCAGCAAATTGGCTTCGAGACTGACAATTCACAGGTGCTCTTCCACACTCAGAGCAGCAGCTGCTTTTGAACAGCTTTAACTACTTATCAGCAGTAGCTTTCAGAAAGGCTCTTTCTCTCCCAACAGTTGTGCTCATCATTTAACTTCTTCTGAGACCCCGTGAAGACCCTTAGCCAGGCTGACCATTGATTTCAGGAAAAATTGAATCCATTACATTTATCACATGTTCTCGCTTCTTCCATATGCCTAGTTAGGACCTGGGCCAAAATTAACATTTTTGGCTAGCTCAAGGTTATCAGCAGCCAGTTTAACTCCTGCTTTTGACAACCAGTTGCCAGAACAGTAGTGATGCCTCACCAAAGCAAATGCAAAAAACCTCAGAGTTGGAGTTACTGTTGATAAATATTTTTTAATCCGTGTTAGATACCTTGTTTTACCAAATTCTTAGCCTTGTTAGGGTTATTTTTAGTGGTATTACATAAATCAGCACATTTTGTTAACTGTCCCAAGGCACTCTCTGGCAGCTGGACCCTCCTGACTTCCCTTCCTAAATCTTCACCCACTCCGGTTGAAGCTGCAGTTACTGAGATGCTAAATATAGTCATAAATATGCTTTTCTGCACACTTTTAAATCTGCCATGATGCCTGCTCTGAAGGCTACCAACGAATCTTCTATCAGCTGTCAAATATAGGTTCAAAAGCACCCCGTTACTGTCCGTCACAGGACTTATTTCTCCTTTCTGCCCTCTTGTCCTCTTCTTTACCCCTGAACAGAATCAAACTCAAATGGAAAGTCATGTCAGAGCTTGGTGTTGGCAAGAAGTGAATCATGGTGTTAATCATGAGCCAACAATGTGCCATTGTGGACAAGAAGGCCAATGGTCTCCCAGGGTGCAGTTCGAAGAGTGTGGGCAGCAGGTCTACCCTCTGTCCTAGGGAGGCCACCTCTGGAGTACTGTGTCCAGTTCTGGGCTCCCTACTTCAAGAGACATAAGAAACTAAGCTGCTTTGCATCATATTTGAAAAGTCATGGCAGTCTGTTAAAGTTCCCACTGACTGGAAAAGGGAAAACACGTCCATTTTCAGAAATGGATAAAAGGAAAATCTGGGAAACTACTGGCTACTCAGTCTCAGCTCTGTGCCTGGTAAGTTCATGGAGCAGATGCTCCAGAAGGCTCTGCTAAGGCATATGGACAATGAGGAAGTGACTGATGGCAAGCAACGTGGCTTCACCAAGGGTAAATTGTGCCTGACAAATTTGCTGGCCTTTTGCAATGGAGTTACAATGTCAGTGGACAGAAGAAGAGAACTGGCATCATCTGCCTGGACTTGTGCAAAGCCTCTTACTCTGTCCTATACAATGTCCTGGTCTTTAAATTGGAGACACAATGATTTCATGGCTGGAACACTCAGTGGATAAGGAATTGGCTGGATGGTTGCTCTCCAGATTTCCAGACAACAGCTTGATGACCAGGTGGAAACCAATGATGAGTGCTATTCCCCAGGGATTGGTACTAGGACCAATGTTGTTTATAATCTTAGGGATGTGGACAGTGGGAGGGAGGCACTCCCAGCAAGCTTGGTGATGATGCCAAGCTGTGTGGTGCAGTCAACACATCAGAGGGAAGAGATGCAAGAGGGAACTTGACAGCCTATGCAAACCTCATGAAGTTCAACAAGGCCAAGTGTAAGGTCCCTGCATCTGGGTCAGGGCAATCCCAAGTACAAATACAGGGTGCGCAGAGTGTCAACTGAAAACAGCCCTGAGTAAGAAGACTTGGGGGTGCTGGTTGATGTACATCTCAACATGAGCCAAAATGGGCAACTGCAGCCCAGAAAGCCCCAGCTACATCCTGGACTGCATGAAAAGAAGCATGGCCAACAGGTGGAGAGAGGTGATTCTGCCCCTCTACTCTTCTCTTGTGAGGCCCCACTTGCACTGCTGTGTCCAGCTCTGGAGCTCCTAATGCAAGAAGGACATGAAACTGATGGAGAGGGTCCAGAGGAGGCCACAGTAAGGGTGGGAGGGCTGGAACCCCTCTGCTGGGAGGTCAGGCTGGGAGAGTTGGGGGTGTTCATCCTGGAGAAGAGAAGGTTCCAGGTACACCTTATTTCATCCTTCTAGTCTCTGAAGGGGGGGCTTCAAGAAAGCTGGGAAGGAGCTTTTTACAAGGGCTTGCAGTGACAGGACAAGGGGTAAAGGCTTCAAATGGGAAGAGAGATGATCTGGATTGGCAATTAGGAAGAAGTTATTCACTCTGATGGTGGTGAGAAACTGATGCAGGTTGCCCACAAAAGCTGTGGATGCTCCACCTTTGGATATGTTCAAGATTGGGTTGGATGGGGTTTTGAGGAAACAGGTCTAGTGGGAGATGTCCCTGCTGACAGCAGAGGGGATGGAACTAGGTGATTTTTAAGGTGTCTTCCAACCCAAACAATTCTATGATTCTATGAACTACTGGAGAGAGCCTGGTGGAGGCTACAAAGTTGCTGAGGGGCCTAGGGCATCTCTGTGATGAAAAATGGTTGAGAGCCCTAGGTCTGTTCAGCTGGAGAAGAGCAGCCTGAGAGGGGAGATGATCAGTGCTGAGCAAGAGATAAAGGGATGGAGCCAGACTCAGCTCAGTGGTGCCCAGATACAGGACAAGGGACAATGGGCACCAGTTGGAACCCAAGAGGTTCCACCTGAACAGAAGGAGAAAATTCTTTGCTGAGGGCGTGTCAGAGCCTGTGTCAGGATGCCCAGAGAGGCTGTGGAGTCTCCTTCTCTGGAGAGATTCCAAACACGCCTGGACACTGTGATTCTGGGCCCCCTGCTCTGGGTGACCCTGCTGGATGGAGCAGGAGGGTGGCACTGGATGATCTCCAGATGTCCCCTACCATTCCATCACTCTGTGATTCTGTGAGCCTGTGTTTCTGTGATCTGCTCTAATGCCCTGTTCTAAATAGGAATGGCTACAAAGACACGTGGGGTTGCTCAGGGTCCCATGGAGTCTACCTTTGAGTGCAATCCAAGGATGGGGACCATAGTGCCCTCTCTGGGAAATGTGCAGTGTGACTTCCCAGGGTGACCAGCCGGCCCTTGAGGAAGACAGGAGTCCTCTTCTTTTTTTCCTGTAATTCTAATTTTTTCCTGTAATTCTAATCACTTTTGAGTAAAGCCAAATACAACAGCTGAGCATGTGTCCACCTCAATTATACCGTTCAAAAACCAACCAAAAGCTGGTGACACGTCTGACATATAGAAGATGAGAATACATGACGTGCCTGTGCATCTTTCACATCTCAGTCACAATTACAGCCAGCGATAGATGCCCCCACCACAAGCTGAGCAGTCACCAGTGACCCGTATGCCACTCGCGTGGACAATTTCCAGAGCCCAGCACTCCCCACTTCTGCATGGTTCCCGAAGGGGCTGATGCAAAGCCTCGCCTCCCAGGGTTGCCACCAGCAAAGTCTGCTGCAGTTGGGATTATTATAGCCAACGGAACACAACACACCTGGCTTAGAAACGCGCTGATGTGGAGGAACACAGGATGAGATGTGGGATTTGATATGACAGGGACTAAGCTTTAATAGCAATACAGATGGTCATCTGATATTTCACTTGTAATTACGGGTGTTTTGACATAGACAGCATCTTTCTCCATAAGCAACTGGAAAGGGTTAAAAAAAAGAATCTATTTTCTATGCTATACCCCAACCCTGCCTGCATTCATGTCAGAACCCAAACTTACTGTGTTTAATATTCAAGTTCATTTTCAAATTCTTGCCCATTAACATAATATATGCCATTTTGCAAGCCTGGTCAGAGAAATCTGTAACTAAATAATTTTCAAGTTTCCTTCATATCCAATGCATTATATGCAGTGTGAAATTATTTCCCCACTCTGTCCTTCATAGGAGAGAAGAAGAGCAACACACAATATAAACGATATTGTTGTGAAATGTATTACAGACTTCAAAAATTACTGTATGTGTATGCACAAACATAGTAACTAATCCTAAATGACCATTTAATTGTCTGGTTTAAGTTATCCTTGATATGTCATTACAAGGTAAGCATTCCAAACCTGCAAGACAAGAAATATATGAATGTTAAAAATATTTTTGTAAAACCTCCTCTTTCTTTCTTACGGTACTGCAGTATAACACTTCTTAGTCCAAATTCTCTTGTGAGTATACCCACTGTATGTCAAAATTTTGAGAAGCATAAACATAAAAGAAGCTAAGAATTTAGGCCATGCCTAATTTATAAGTGTTTTTTGTTTACACAAAAATTTCTAATAAAAATTTAATGAGAAAATCAAAGATGGAGAGTCTGAGAAATTCATGCAACAAAACTGGGAGTCACCCAATCACATCTGTGGTGGATTAGAAACTCTAAACTCAGATGGGCTTGTTAAAGAGTTCACCAGGTTCAAAGCACTCTTTCCAGCATAACCAGACAGTGCTCTGAGCAGACCTGGCTATGTATGGAAACCAAGCCAAAAATCTCCTGGTTTTACTGAATTTGCTTTGAGATGTCAAGAGATTCTAAACTAAAGATTCAAGGTGGAGAACTGGTGATGCAAAAGAATAAAAATAAACCAAGTATCTAGACTTTAAAGTTATATCTATTTATACCAATGCTGGTTTTGAACTTCTGTTGAATTTCTGAGATAGGAAACACAATTCCACATACAAAAAAATCCAGATTCCACTGCAGAAAACACAGCAATAAAGTATTATTTGCTAAAGCCAGTGAGAATTTACCCTGAATTCAACAAAGATTAAGATTTTAAATTTCTGAATATTCCATTTTTAATTTTTTTTCCCTGTATTTGTTTACTAGTCCATCAGATATTTTTATTTTTTAATTTACTCTGACAAGAAGATGCAAATGAACCCAAGATACCACAGTAAGACTGTAATAAATATATTACAGTTCTGTTTTGTTCACACTGGCATAGGGATAACCAAAGGAAACATATACACTGTATGTGAATTCAGATATGTATATTACTTAGCTCAGATACAGTATACAGTCAAATATCATGGAATTCTGTGCATAATAATAAGCACATGCCATGATTTTCAAACTAAAATATAGTTTGAGATCCAGATCCTGCTACACATATAAGCTCTAGATTAATTTAAAGAACATTAGTAATTCCACTGTACTGGTACACAGGTCTTTAAATGTAAAAATATGTACTACAATTTACTTCTGTAGTGCTACTCATGATGGTAAGCCCTCACAAGATCAGTGTCTAAAATTCTTTAAATACATTAAACCATTTGTCCCCACTGAGCATTAAATCTCTTGTCATTTGAGTATTTTTTAATGAATATACTTTTGAGTTTTGTCATCATTTGAATGACTCAATTAACTGAAAGTCACCTCCCCCACTTTTACATACCAATAAACTCCAAAGATGTCCAGAGAAATAATATTGCCAGATCTTTGTAAAAAAAAGGTCCACAAAATGGTAATAAGCACAAGAATTTTGTCAGAAAATTATTTTCTTCAGAAATATACAGGTGAGTGTACCTCATAATTACCCACAAACAACCATTTTGAAAATGTTTGTTCTGATTGTAGTTTAAATGATTTTTGCTCCCTAATTTATTTGTGAAAAGACTATTCCCAAGATATAGGAATTCACTTTTAAGGTATATGTCAGCTAGTCATACAATATTTTGTATTTTCTTTTTGGACAGCTTTCATCTCTAAAAATCAATGCTATCTAAAATAAAAATCAATTTATAAATATTTTGAAATAAGTTTTACAAGCATGCCTTCCACTATTTCAGTAACTGAGTTATTTCCAACTTTTTCTAACAATTTAAATAACAAGAAAGACAAGATGATACTTTTCAATTTCTATGTGAAATGTTCAGTGCCTATGATTTTTTTTTTTTATTTTAGTATTTTTGTTGCCATACAACAAAAAGTGGATCCTTTCATAAATTCCTCCTGTTCTAATTTCTAAATGTATTCATCCATCTCTGGATGAATAATTTCTCAAGCATAAGTGCTACAGATATTTCCCACCTAATGCAATCAAGTGATATATGGAAACAGCTTCTCAGAGTCCTTATAGCACCTCTACAGTCATACCATAGACACCATCACTCTGCATTTTAATAACAAAACTTCACAAATTTCCACTTGCCTTACATAGTGTCCATCAACACAATGACAAAGTTATTGGTACCTTATATATTAAAGGTTATTATGTAGAAGTATTGAGAGGATAATTGTGACAGGAATTCTGTGACAGGTGCAGGCACATGTCTTTCCTCCCAGGGCTATAGATCCTCTATGAGGAAGTCTCCCTCTATAGTCATGGGCAAAGAACCTTGGAGTGATGAATGTCCTCCACAGCTCCAGGCTATGATCTCACCAGTGGGGCATCATGAGAGAAGGAGATCGTGGCTGTGCTTGGGCAGGCAATTCAGGAGACATCTTTGCAGAAGATGTAAGCTAGATATATTCAAGGCTGTCAAGGATGTCTGTTAAGCACTAGGTTGTATATTTTTTAGATACTACAAGCTGAAATATAATATGGTCTCACGATGCAGATAAAAAAAAAAAACAAATATGAAGGACAGAGCTGTCACAAGGAAAGCTGTTTTCAGAGGGCCAAGGAGAATGCTGAATTCCCAGGTCTGCAGGACACAAACATCAGTGCTCTCTAAAAGTATATAGTGAACTCTGTATCTCAAGGGTCAGGACTGGCCTGAGGCTGGATGCTATCATTTGCTCTGCTTGAGGAGAATGATCCTTTACCTGACTTTCATATGACAGTCTGGGGGAGAGAAACAAAAAAAAAAACAAAACACACAAAAAAACCTCAACAATAAAAGAAGAATAAAAGAAAACAAAAACCAAAAAAAAACACCAAAAAAAAACCAAACAAACAAAAAAAAATCAGAGAGAAAGACAAAAAAATAGCAGTATGAAATTGTGCAGAAAGGCTAACGTTTTACCAAAGTCTTTTTTTACCTAACTTGCTGATTTAAAATAAATAAATAAATAAATATTTAAAAATCTAATACAAGGAACATAAATAACCTATGGAATGAGGTTTTCCTCTATTGCAGGTAGGGAAGAAATGAACGGTATTTTAAGCACTGTTTAAGAAATAAAACTTCACAGAAACAGAAGAGCCAAATCATGTTTGCTTTTCTAAAATGAGTTCTCCCACTGACAGTGGGACTACTTATCAATGAAACTCTTTTACTGTGTAAGAAATAGGTGCAGCAAATATGCTTCCCTTTAGTCTTCACAACAAGGGCTAGTAAACCTTCACACAAGGGTGGAATTCAGTCTTCATGAAAGTGAACTGGAAGGCGGTGCTGGATCCCCAGCCTCGCAAAGCCCTTCATGACATTTGCAGACCAAGATCCTTGAAGGAAGTGGATGAAACCAGAAATATATAAGGAAAAAAAAAACCAAAAACAAAGCTTCAAAGGAATTATTTTCACCTTTCCAGTGACATTTGGTGTAATTTAGGATTTCTACTGTTAATCAAATTCTGTTAGACTTGTAATATTGTTATCAAGTAGGTGAAATCTTACTTAAGAAAAAAAATCACTTAGAATTTTGAATTTTTAGTAAAACATGATTATCTTTTATTAGAGTGTAAGATCACTGGTTCACTTTTTAATTAAATAGTTAAAGGAAGGCTATTCTGTTCATTTAAGCAAGTGGGCCAGTTTTGTAAGGTCCTGTCATTGCTTTGAATTCAGCAGGAAGTTCAGACATGCCTAGGTCATTACCTGGCTTAATGACTGCATACGTCTTTGCAATTCTGGGTGTTTTTCTACCTGCATAACTGGGGCAGTAACCTAACAATCTTTTAGATTCTCAAAGTGTATCAAGATTTCAGCCTTGGCAAACACCCAGTAGTACCAGGAGAATAAAAAAGAAAAGGAAGAGGAGAGGAGAGGAGAGGAGAGGAGAGGAGAGGAGAGGAGAG
>JANVCC010010369.1:2389514-2426179 GCA_025345505.1 Todiramphus chloris collaris
AAAGAAAAGAAAAGAAAAAAAGAAAAGAAGAAAAAAGAAGAAAGAAAAACCAAACACACAAACTAAAAACCCCAACAAATTTAATTTCACGACATTGTTTTCCAGTATTGTCTGTAATTTAAAAACATCATCCATTAATGTTCAGGAATTAAATTCTGTTAGGGGCTTTATGAAGGAAATAAGAGACACTTCTTGTAGTTTTCATCTGTGCTCATCTTTCATGCCAGTCCCCATGGAAATCATTATTAAGGGGACACTACGTCTTTGTTGAACACTGCTCTTTATAATCTTGTAATTCAAGGTTTTCAAGTCTTTTAAACTGAACAGTATAAAGTTCTCCACAATGAAATTGCCCACCCTACAGTCTCAGACACCCTTTAACGAATTCAAAAACATCTTTTTTTTTTTTTTTTTTTTTGTTTCCTTGTCATATCTGCTTGGGGCCACCTGGTTGAGAAGTTTTATTCTTCAGGAATGTCACATCAGATCTGTCTTCAGCTAGCCATTGTAGGGCATTTTGATACTTGAACCTATTAAATTGATCCTTTTATTTGAGAAAATTTTTAAGTTATTTGTCTTTTCATTACTATCACTACCATCTCTGCATGTAATTAGTCTGTATTTATTCAGGCTGCTCCTGGGGAGGATCAGGGTTACACAGATACAGCTCATTAAACACAGGTGGAATCTATTTCAAATGCATTTACCTATAATACAAATTTATTGTTCTTTGTCAATATTGAACTTCTGGAGTAATGATAATATTGAGTATATTCATTTTTGGCAATTTTCAGTTGTGTGAGAAAATACAAAGTATGTCCCAAGGACAGAAACCAAAAGTATTTCTGTAGTAATGGAAGTGTAAAATCTCAATTTTTTTTTTTTTTTTTTTTTTTTTTTTGAGTTACATTTAAGATTTAACTTATAGAGCTATGCCTCAACTTTGGTGAATTTTACACTGAAATTTTTCTGCTTGATATTTAGACACAAACAAGCAAATATATATACAACAATATATGAATATGGTATGTGCACAACATACTTATATTATAATTCAATATTATAGACAGAGAAGTGGACTCAATCTTACCAGTGCACCAGAAAAAACTCCAAGTATAGAAGGCACGCTCAGACTAGCTCTACATAGGCAGCCTGTGGGATTGGGTAACACAGATTTCAGAGGGGCTCAGCAGTACAAGAACACATCTGAGGTCTGCAGTTGTCTTGTGCAGCCCACGGTAAAGTATGTGTTGCCACATTTTGCCCTCCTGCCAGTTAATACATTACCTATATCAAAATAACATGGTTGGGTCTACTTGCAATTAATCCTGCTTTTAGTTGACTTTATGGGTAGACCTGAAAAGACAATAGAGGGAGTAGGAGCAGTTGATATGACCATAATGGAGGACTACAGGAGTTTAGCATATTTTCTGTATTCTGTTTAAAATAGCAGTAATGTTAAAATAGGAAGAAATACACTTTACAGTCTCTATAATACAATGTTGAAATTAATTTATTTGGGGGTTGGGTTTCATGACACTTCCTAAGTTACATGCACATTCTCCAAAGGTATACTGAGCCTTACCACCAGCCAAAGCTCAGATTAGACAAATGCACAGGGTTTCATTTCATTCATTTGTGGCATATTTTCATGTATTATCAACATTTAATGTGCTTCAACATTTTCAGCTCCATTCAGAGATACTTTGCAAAATCTGTTTCCTAAAAGAAATTAGGGTCTGCAAGCGCACTTTAACTGAGGCCAAAAAATTATGTTCCCAGGAACTCCTTTTAACCAAAACTGAAATCTTTCAGAAGAGCTCTGGAATTAACACAATTCATGTTCAGGCAGTCTTTCCAAATGTCTTCTCCAGATAATTCAGCTAAACTGTCATATTTTTTAAAAGTATTTCAGAGTTGGTACAGAATGAGATCATTGTTAGAAGCCTCTCTAATATACAGTGCATTCATATGCATTTTTCCCCAAGGTGATTCACACAGCTGGCTGTGGAATACATTTAGTAGACTCATACATAGGGCTGTCTTTCTGTCATAATCTTTCTTTTCATAGGACAATTTGTGGGACTCCATGATATGCAGCTAGCAGTGCCTGTACTCAAATGAAGTGATACTGAATTTCTATTATGCATGTGCCTTGGAAACCTAGCAGCTCGCCATAAAGATTTTATTCACGCAGCAGATTTGTTGTTACTTAGATAGTTTCAGACAATTTTAGATTTGAATGGACATGGCAGGATCTGACAGCATAAAAAGAAATACCAAGAGAAAGATGCATGTAGAACCAAATGATATATGATGCAACCTGGAGAGCAACAAAGAAAGCAGGATGTTGAGGTACTCTTGTAAACAACTATCTTTCAAGGAATTCAGGTTTCTCTTTCATAACACTTTTAAAATATTCAGTATGCATTACATAGGGAATAGATAGATGCATAGATAGATACATACACACACACATGCTTGTACACAGATGCCGCGCTTGTCAAAATTCTTTCTTGTCTCGTAATCTTTCTGGGAGCACTTTTAAAAATTTGTGTCTAAGCTGCAAACATAGAATATGCAAATCTACATATCAACCAAAAGCACACACACAATTTACACTTCTCCCAAAGTTTTCTTTTGCACCTGCAACTGGATGTACAGTTTTGCACATGTATTGCAGGAAGAAGTAGTGTACTATTTTTAATGTAGACATAGACTCTTTATTTCTCACCACTTTTAATTTTTCATTTTCCAGCACCAAGGGAGGAAATGTTTATATATATATGAAGCTGAAATCTTGATCATTGATGCAAATGATGAGAGAGAGAAGAGTATGTCAAACAAGCCTTCTCCTTCTAAGTAAAGAAAAGGGACAGAACAGTGGTGGCTGAAAATTTGCTGCATATGAGAAGGAAAGAAAAGATTCTTTGTTCAGGGGAAGTTGTACTTATTTATGTCTGTGGATGGAAGCAGCAGCCTTAGGATTTCCCCATACAGTAAATCTTTCATTCTGGATGCAAAAAGAATAAAGGACAGGATATAATATGCATGGCTTAATCAAACCACAATTTTATTAATTCAGATCATATGGGAACAATCCATCAGTGACTACTACCTAACTTTTTTTTTTATTCATTCCCATGTGATATTCTGCCTCAGGTTCCCCATCTCTTCATAACTTCATGCCTCACGTCATCCCTCCTACAGTGATTAAGCAGTGAGGAAAAGGAACTTCTCTCCTCATTTGCACCCGACAGCAGGACTTCCATCTTCTTCTCTTATCCTCCTTTGATGACATCTTTTCTTACCTCATTTTTTTTCAATTCTGATTTAGCAAGAAATTGGAAATTTTATGCATTAAATACACAAAATTTTAGAGGGAATTTGTATTTAGCCTCTTTACACCTTCTCCCACAATCCCTTTCCACTAGGATGAGAGGTAAATATGGCACTTCAAAGAGTTCCACTCAGGAACTCTTCCTGGTTTTGTATGATGGGAGAGAAAAACAGGAACCTCAGACACTAGGAAAGTAAACCATTGTGTGCAACATTATGTAGATGTGGCCTAGATCAAACATTAAAGATGTATGTAAGCACAAATAACCATAAGAAACCAAACCTTCTGAGAAGATAGATCTGTGGAGGAAAGACCAAGAAAAAATGGAAGGAATTAAAATAGAGAGGCAGGGAAAAGAAAAAATTTTTTTTTTTTTTCCTCCCCCTCCACAACCCTAACAGGAAAATCTTATTTGGTCTTCATGGGCTTGTCCCTCCATGTAAGGGAAGAGTGCATCTCTAGCAATTGTACTGGTTCCTATATATCCTTCTAAATCTGAAGTAGAATACCGTTCCTGCACACATTCCTCCCAGATACTTTGAAGAGCATAAATCAAATTAGAGTACACAATAATTAATACACATAGCTGGAGTTTGATTACGGTGAGTGTCTTACAATGTTGTTACCTGCAGCATCAGAGCAATAGCAATGGTAATCTAAACTGACCTTTCTATTGCTTTGTTCCTCTGCTTGGACAAGATTTGATGCTTTGGATAAAATTAAACCCAGTGAAGAAATGCTGTTTGCTTGCTTACATGCAGAAATATGTTATATAATCCATGGACAACCGTGAACATAAGGACAAGGCTGCAGCTTTAAGTATGCATCTGGGACATTACCCTAAAATAAATGTAATTAGCCTTTATTTGTGTTAGTCGTGGACATTACTGTGAGTCCATTTTTGAATGAGCAACCTCAAGTATCTTTTTGTAGAGCACGCTGCAGAATGCTTAAATATATTCGTAAAAGCTTTGCACAATCTTCTTTCTGATTCAAACGTAGGACCTTCAAGGGTGCAGAGCAGGCCCTTTGGTAGAGGTTGCTAAGATATCTAGACCTATGAAATAGGCATTCTTCCCATTCTGCCTTGTCTCTCCAAGTTTATAATCTATCTCTCAAATGAGCAAAAATATTCTCTGATATTTCATTGCCTGGAAAACCCATTGACTTGATAGCAGGAGTACTCCTGCACTGAAGAAATTGGGGGAATACTTTGACAGCAGGTAATCAAAATCATCCTCCAATTGTTTCATCCTGATTATTAAAGGGAATCCAACCTCCAAAGTCAGGCCTCCAAGCCCTTGCCCTTCTAGTTGTGCATCTGAGAAGAAATTATGGTAATCTTAAAATCCTATTGATGCTGAAAGGCATTTCATCAACTGCAAAAATTAAGAGTGAGATGCAGAGGATGTTTTTCTATTTAGAGGAACCCCTGCTTATATGAATAGGCTTCATGTGGTGACTCTTTTGAAGCTGAGGACTTCAAAGCAGATCACTGACTTCCAGTGGGATAATCACTTAATGCAAGAGTGGGTAGATGGAATTATTACCATGCAGTCAAGCTAGATTTATCCCTCCTCCCCTCCTTTTAAAATTAAAAAAAAAAAAAAAAAAAAAAAGGGGGAAAAGAAATGGAACAAGTGAAGCTTTGGCTTCTCTGTCCACACAGTTCAAAAATAACGATGGTATGTTTTACAGGGCACTAATCCCACATAAGACATCAGCTGAAAAGTGGAAAGGGAAAACAGCAACAACAAAATAATAATCAAGGATATACAATAAATGTGAGTAGCTTAGATACATTTGTTAGAAAAACAGTTTTTGATTTTCACTACAAAAAGCTTGACATTGTCACCTTTGTAGATAAGATTAGATGTGTTTGTCAATATATTTTTCTAATCAACAAATAACATTATTTTTTGGAAATGTCATATACAGGTATTTATGCATGTGGAATCAAGGCCAGGTGGAATTTGTGCCAGATGGAATCGTGTTCAACAGAGAAAATTGCTGGATAGGTAACAAGATTCCTTGGTTCTCAGAAAATTGAAGTAATTCATTAGGAAGTCTAATTTTCTGTATTTTCATGCAGTATTGCGTAGGTTTTCTAACCCTGCTGACTTGAGTTTGAACCAGCAGCACCTTTGTCTCTCAGCTCTTAAAAATGCACAAGTGACTGGATTTGGGACCCTTAGTTTTATGTAATTGAAGTTACTCACTTTAGAGAAAATCAAGCTCCTGCCCAACTCTCCAAGATGTAGCACCTCTTGAATAATATTTCTGATGACAGAAAAAAAAAAAAAAGTAATACTTTGTTGGGTTGTTTTTTTCCTTTTTTTTTTTTTTTTTTTTTTTTTTTTTTTTTTTTTTTTTTTTTTTTAAAGACCAGAGATCCGACCTCACCTCACTAGGATACTTCATTGACTGAATACAATCAAAATTAACCATGACTTCGATGTTACATGTCTGATTGTTAAAGCTGTGGTGTGCGCTTGTCAAATCTTGGTTGACATGCATCAAGAATCCAAAAAAAGCACGTGTGTGTGTGTGGCTGGACTGACAACAGGACTCCAATCTAAATGTCTCTAACGCACGTATTTTTACACACTTCCCCACAGGCTAAGCATAGCAAGGACAAGATTTCCAACAAGCATAATTTATACACTAAATGTGCGTATTATGGGACACCTGGGTACATAGGTAAAGTTATAGAAGCATCCACTCAAAGGATGACTCAGAAAGCTTGTATGTCGTTGCACAGACAACAAATTTTTTTTAATTGCTGGGAATAAGGGAAGAAAATTAGTTACTTATTTGCGTTTTCAAATAGTTGTATGCCACTGCTCTTCATCTTACTTAGACATTTAATGCTATAAAGCTCCCAAAACTGTGAGTCGTTATAAGCTCAAGTAGTTCAGAAAATTGGCCACATTCTAGGTCCTCTGGTACCAAATAAAGGGTTGAAAATTTGAGCCTGGGAGCCCAGAACCTACAGAAATTCTTAATGCTTGACATACTGGCAAATAGGAACCAAATTATATCATATATTACTTAATAAATAATTATTTAGCACTTTCTTCTCAACTCCTCAACCAGCTGTGTAACATTCATGAGGTTTTTGGAAAATTATTTCACATCTTCTTTCACCTTTCCTACAAAATAACATTCCCAAACTGTAACGGCCATGATTTCTCAAGCCACATATGGTGCAATATTTTGCAAACTACATTTATTATCATCTATTCATGCTTTCTCTTCTCACCAGAACATGTTTGCAGACCCTTTTTCTAGTTACCATGTCCCAGATGCAGGAAATTCCTTTTCCCCTAACTCTTCCCTATGTAGTCTTCTCAGGTAAAAGCATTTGCACTCCTATGACAAAGCCTAGGAAACTTCCTTGACCCTGGTAGTAGCTGTATGACAGATAGTATAGATTTGTGATCACAGATTTTAAATTAAAAACAGCTAATACTTTACTATCTACTGCGGGCTTGGTGTTTGTTTTGGTTTCTTTTGTTTTCTCTGTTTTTTGAGATAGTTTCTGTTGCGTTTCCCATCCTGCATATTATAAAGGAACAACAAAAGGTGTCTTCTCTAGGAAGCATTGTGAATAAAAATAATTACACAGCAGCAAATACTGGAGAATACATATAGTAGTATCATTCATTGCTAATGAGTTAAAAGGATATCACAGTGCATTTATAAATCACTACAGAGTGTTGCACAGTTTATTTAAATTCATTGTGCCTCATTATAATTGAGCTATGCACCTTTAGGTCTGAGTTGATTAGGAATGCTATAGCTCAGAATAGCTTTTAATTCAGCGAAACATGGTCTGACCTTTAGCATAATCCTGTGTGAAACACAGTATAGTTTAGACATTAATAATGATACTACATCTTTTTTGTACTGGTAAGATGCTACTTAAAAAAATTGTATTATTAGTTAACAGGCTCAGGACAATTTATCAAAACCAAATTATCCTTCTGTGTATAACTGCAGTACTTAATTCCAAGTTCCTCATCTCTCATAACTATTACCTACTCTTTAAAAATGCTAAAAACTAAAACATAATAGTGTCATGTCAGAGTAATAAGTCACATACACACATTTACTGACTCCCCACAGACTTACACCATACCCAGCTTAAGGATCTGAGCAACATGATGTATATTATACAGGATAAGGCATCTCTTCTGTTTGACCTTTGTCTTCATATTTAAGTGTAACATTTCCTTAAACCACTTTCTGGTAACTCTGCAGTTTCCACTAACAGCACTCTGCTGCTCTTCAGTCATTCTTGCACAGTTTCAGAGCACAATTCCAAGGATGACCAAAAAAAGCTGCATACAGCCTATACCTGGCAATCAGTCCCATAGGAGGTGAAGGGCCAGGTGAGTCTGAGAGAACTTAAATCTCACCTGGCAAGACTGACTTGACACTTGTGACACCAGGGACCAGAGAGATCTCTTGGTCCCCCAAGCTCTTCTCTATAACTCTACAACTCATCTGTCCACAGATGCAATTTGTGTTGCATTTGGATGATTTTGCAGTTTCCAGGCTTCCAAACTCTTGGGTTTGGGCTTACATAAATTGCGTCCTTGAGATGAGTCATTCGTTTTAAGTGTTGCCCCCTGCCTATTTTTAATGTTCATCATGACTTCAGTAACACACTTATTACAGCTACATAAGATTCATAAAGATCAATTTTGCAGAAAAAAAGATGAGGTTTTGCATCTGTTACACGTGTGTTTCTGATGCTATGGTCAATGAATATATTCAACAAGGTGAATATCCAAAGGAGGTTGGAGATAGGTGGCATGGGTCTTCTCTCCAAAGCAACAAGTGACAGGCCAAGAGGAAACAGCCTCAAGTTACACCAAGGGAGGGTTAGGTTGGACAGTAGGAACCCTTTCTTCCCTTCCAGGGTTGTCCAGGCTGCCCAGGGCAGTGATGGAGTTCCCCATGATCCTTGGAGGTATTTCAAAGCTGTGGAGATGTGGTGCTGAGGGACATGGTTTAGTGGTGCCCTGGCAGTGCTGGGTTGACAGTTGGACTCAATGATCTCAAAGGCCTTTTCCAACCCAAATGACTCTATGATTCTCTAAGTAAGCATGAAATTCAGAATAAAAAGCATCAATTAATGAGTTTTAATGTTCTTAAATAGAAATGTCTAGGATAATATGTCATCAACCTACTTCAATTAACTTTTAATAAATTTACTTGTTCACACTTTATCTGTATAAGAGCAAATCAGGAACAAACTGACATTAGCTAACACATTAAGTAATCTAATCCTTTCTCCCAGCTGCAGGTTAATGTACCAGTTTATAAGACTGAGATCAACACAACTGGGTTAATTTCAATTCCCTAAATCGAGCTTTGGAAAACACAGCTTGTGTCAAAGAAAAACAAAACAAAAAATAATATTTTTAAGTAGAGATTTAGTAATTGCTGACCTAGTCTCTATGTTCCTGCTTTTAAATTTTCTCTCCTCAAGGGATTAGTGCTTCCTGAATACTTAATATAAAGAAAACAAATATACTTATTTATCTCCAAAACTGAAGAAAGTTTCCTTTGTTTTCGTGGACTCTGCTGAGTACTGCTTAGCTGTTAGGAAGAGGACAGCTAAGTGGTGGTGTGAGACAGAAAAATCAAAATTAGTTTAGTGTGGCGTATCATTCTGAAAGGTGTATTCAAGAATAAACTGTGTTTCCAACATGGGCAACTGATTATGGGTCCTCTCCCTCCTCCAGCATGCTCTGTCTCATCACTCAGAGAATCCAAGGAAAGAAAAGTCAGCACCATGCCAGCTCTGAAGCACAGACAGAATAAAGAGAAGAAAATAACAAAGAAGTTTGACCTGGTAATTATCCACATAGATTCAAACAACAAACACCTATTAAAACACTTTCTGAAGGCCTGGAGCTTTCAGAAGAAAATATAAAGGCATCTCTCCCTGGAAAACATTGTCTTTCATCTTTGCATTCTTTAGAAAACCAGGTCTTTTCAAGTTTTCTGGCTAAGATGTTACTTTGTGATGTATCATGTGTTATATCTAAATGCATCTGTCATGAAGCTTTGAGTTGACACATGTTCCTATTTATACCTGTTCACTCAAGCAGTATTCACTTCCACACAAGATGGTTAATACAGTATCAACTTCCAGTGCAGATATTCTAAGTGTAAATCTTTATTATAATAGCCATATTCAAGACAAAACTTCCCAGGTGAATACAGGGCACAAAAATAGGTCAGAATGGGTCAAACTATGTATTACAGATAACACATGCTTCATGTATTAAAGATTCTGCAAATAGGAATGGATTCATTATTTTCCCATGGAACGTTCATCCTTAGCACACTGCAAAATTAAGTCTGTGGTAATAAATAAGCAGATTTGTCTTTATTCTCTCTGAACATTCATAGTTAGTAAATAAATATTTGATAAAGAACTTTTTTTTTTTTTTTTTTATTAGGATTTCTATTAATATTAGCTTTGCATAAAAGCTCTACAAAAAAAAATCACGTTTAGAGTGTTATAGGCATTCATGGAAGAATATAGCATCTATCCTCCTTATTAGTGGTAACAATGATCTACATTTACTTGGGAAAATATCAGAAGGCACAGAGATGTGTCTACAGAAGGGAACAGCTCGGATGCCTCATGGTATTGTCATGCATCCACCTGTGGCTGTTGGGGATTTAGATACCTCCAGGCTAATGCATGGCTCTGATGGACCCAGCAGGAACACTGACAGACTGCAAAATGAGACCAGTCACATATACCAAGAGATGACAGCACAGATTTGGTGAAGTACAAGGCTTTACAGACAATCTCCTTTAAAAACAATCTGATTTTGTGTCTTGCTTTGTTTTGTGTTATGAGATCTTACATAGCCATAGATTACCAGAAGCGTATGTGATGCTATTTCACTCTGCCCAAGTGGAAGGTAAAGAGGACAAAGTGTAACACAAGAAAACAGTGCGGGGTGAGTAGACAAGAAAAAACCCCACATAATTATTGTCACCAAACCATTATGTTCTCATGTCGTTAAAAGCTAAATGAATCAGTTAATATATTTCATATTTCCAATTCAAATAAATAGCTAGACACACACACACACAAAATAAATAAATAAATTAGCAATATACATATCTGAAAACATGTCAAGTACAGTATGAGAAGCCCTAACCAATTAAATCAGTCAGCTCCCATAACATCAAAAATAAAAAGCCAACAGAAAAGATTACAGAAGCAAAGGCTGAATTTGATAAATCCACTGCATTTTCTATGAAAGCAATGCTAGCAAAACCTCAAGTACCAGAGTTTTCCAAGCAAATTCTATTATAAAGAGAAAGTTAGATGAAATAAATCAATTCTGATGCACAAGTTCAAAGCCTAATGTCTTTAAACAGACTTCCATTGTATTTAACACTTTAGAACAGAAATCATAGGAGGATATCCCCAGAACTGAGAAAATCCATTAATACATATTTAGTTCTTTTTTCTCTCTTTTCTGTGAAATTTATAATGCTAAATCATTTATCAATTTCCAAAAGCTATATTTAGAAGTTTCTTTGATTTCTGAATCTATTTAGCTCTTAGAAAGCACTGAGAATAGGCACTGTTGAAGACCACATAATTCTGATGTTTATCCAAAAAAAAGGGGAGTAAAGCCCATAGCACTTGTCTCTTTCATACATAGATTTCAAGGGATCTCCTACAGGAAAGAAAGCAGAAGAAAAGTTACTATCCTCCATGTGACTGTAATATTTTTTTTAATATCTGTGCAGAAACTGCCAATAAAAAGAAAAATCAGTGGTTAACAGTAACTCTTGGTATTGTGAAATAAACCAACTGCCTCAATTAAAGGGTCAAACCATGACACCATTTCAGATGGTTTGACAGACAGCTTTGATTCTTTCTCTGTTTTTTAAAATAGTAATGTACAGCATGGAGGAATTAATGATATACGAGTTGAAAAATTTGTCACTGTGCTACATCTGAAAGATCTCTATAGGAGTTATACATATTTAAACATAAAAGGCTCCTGAAATAAATATTTTACCAAACCTGTTGGGAAGTTGATTTATTTTTCTCAGTCTTTATGCTTAGCAAAATAAGTAGAAATCTGTCACACTGTTACAAGCCTAGTTTTTAAGTTGGGTTTTATCTTGTGCTACTGTAAACTCTGCTAAAAACATTCCTCCACTGTCACTGTTTCAGAGACAATTTCAGAAATGCACCAAGTTGTTATAACCCTGTCCTACTGAAACCAATACAAATAAACAAATGAAGGAGATAGGAGGTCTCATGGGACATTTTTCAGTTGCTGTGGGCAAAAAGTGTGTCTGGCGTTCTCAAGGAATTGCTGAAATCAGGGAAGGAAGAGAAGAATCCATGCAACACAAAGTTTGTGCAAGGGCTGGCTGCAATCCCAGTGCAACAGTGGCAGCCCTGCAGCTACCCGTGCTAGACACTATGTCAAAGACAATTAAAAGCATGTGAGAAGCACCCATCCCTACCTCATTGTCAAAATAACAGAGCAAAAAAAAAAAGTGGAAGATGGAAGAGAAAGGGCGAGTTAATAGAATATTTAAAAATTAAAACCTGTGAAGAAGTGATGAAATTCTAGAAAGCAAATTGCAATGGTATAACAAAGGCCCAGGAAAGTCAAAGACAATGTCATCCTTGAAAGGCTACCACGGTCTGCTGCCCCAGTGTAATTCCATATTTAACAGGCATGTTGATGGGTGCTTGTCTTTGTATACATTGTGGTTCTAATCCCATAGGAATATTCACCTCCTTTTGGAGAAATGTTCAGAGGATATTAGGAGCTCAGTTCTGAAACGGGTCCTGTCCCCAGATTGCTTTGTTAAGTTACAATACAGAATAATGGATTTGGATTTCTTTAAAATCTCAAAATTTCATGTTTGTGAACAAGTTTAGTTCAGCTTAATTTCTCCTTTGAGATTTTTTTAAAGTATTTTATGTTTTAATATTTCTTAAATTAAATAGGTGTTGCTTTTTTGGTTTTGGGTTTTTTTTTTTTTGTGGGACACGGTTTAGACCATGGTTCATCCCTTTGGCACCTGCTTACATACCTAATCACTAGTTCTGTGAGTTTAATGACTAAAACCTAAAAAAGCACATCATTTCACTTACCAACTATCTTTGTTTCTTTCTATACAAATAATATTGATCATAGGTTTCACTGAAATGAACTGAAATATATTTTAGTTCTCTTCTTAAGACAGAAACATCCTCTGCAGGCTTTTCAAGATAAATGTGATGTTTTTCTTATTCCCATTACGTACTACACATCCTGAGATTTTATTTGTTTAGTTTCCAAACTGCATATTAAGTCCATTTAGTAAAAGTTTGTTTCTTTATATCCTGCTTAGGTGTTTTTCAGTCTATCTGTGATGCTGAAGAGGGGCATAGTAGAGGTAAAAGGCATGTGTAAAGTTGTAATAATATGGCAAAATATTTTCTTGAGAATAGAATTTCAAGAGTTTAGAAAGGGCCCGGGGACACACCTCCTAGTCTCAGAAAAGAACGGATCACTCAGAACAATAAACACATCTTTGAAAGTGACTAAGGCTCATGTGGGTACAAAGAAAAGTTAACCAAAGACTGCTAAGTGAAACTCAAATAACTAAAGGAGTGATACTAAACATGGTACACATAATCTGAATGCAAGAATTCCATATGATAATGACCAGAGAGACTTGTTTATTCCCCTCCAACATTCTATTTCTGAAAGGCATCATGTGGCACTGGGAAAAACTGCAGGAACTCCAACAAAATGCATTGTGACTTCATGCTCTCACTAAGTTACATTATGGACTACATAACATGATTAAAGAGACTGGCAACAGCACACTAGCTTAGAGGAAAGTTTCAACAATCTGGATAAATTGGCCAGCAGGAATTTCCTAAAGTTCAACAAAGGCAAATACCAAGTTGCCAACTGGGGAAGAGCAACCCCATGCTGGCAGCTGACCAGCTAGAAAGCAGCTTTGAAGAAAAGGACCTGGGGTTCCTGATGGGCACCAAGTTGCACATGAGCCAGCATTGTGCTCTTGTAGCAAAGGAAGACAGCAGCATCCTGTGGTTGATCTAGGAAATGAGGAAAACCATCACTAGCAAGTGGAGGGAGGTAATGATTGCCTTCCATTCAGCATTGAGGTGCTCAGTTGGAGGATTGAGCTTCAGCTCAAGAGAGACATGGATATGTTAGAGACAATCCAGAAAAGGGCCACAAAGATGATTATGTCATGGGATCATATGACAAACAAGGAGAGGCTGAGAGAACTGAGACTGCTCAACCTGGAGAAGGATCACAGGGATCTTACCTATGTGTCTAAATACCAGACAAGGGAGTAAGGAGGACAGATCCAGACTCTTCTCAGTGCTGCAAAGTAAAAAGGATAAGGGTCTATGGGCTCAAAAGATGAAAAATTCACATTTAAACAAAAGAAAGAAATTACCATAAGCTTGATCAAATAACGAAACAGGTTGTTCAGAGAGGCTGTGAAGTCTCCATCTTCAGAGATATTCAAAACCCAGATGCACACAGCCCTGAGCAACCTGCTCTTGTTGACCCACTCAGAGCTGGGGGGTTGAAGTAGGTGATCTCCCAAGGTTCCTTCCATGCTCAGATATTCAGTGATTCAGTGAATACCAAACTAATCTCAAATCCCAGGTCTCAAAGAAAGTATTTTTTAGAGCACCAAAGATCCTGAACAAAAGGGATAAAATTTAAAAAATATTTGCAAAAGGTAGAGAAATTCTCATCTGAGCATGAGATATAGCCAAAAGATATTAATTTTCCAGTAATTCTTGCCTTTAGAGTGATTCCTGTTACTAGGATGCACAAGGTGAAAAATTTCCTAGCCTGGTTACCCTATTAAAAGCAGAAGAACCAACACAGGCAATCTCTTTTATTGCATAAAAGAAACACTTTACCTAAAAAGGAAAGAATTTTCATGTTGCAGATATTAGCATATTTCTTGTATTTCAAGTGTCAGCATAATTTTCACAGGTTTTCCAAAAATCAGAATGCACTTTTACATTCAACCTGTACTTTTCTCAAAAGTCATTCTCAGGATTGTTGTCTGGTTTCTGCTCATCACTCAGGATATATTACAAGTAAATACAATGAGTTTTAAATAGTAAAAGGAACACAAACGTCTAGAGAAGATTCTGATATGGAAAAAGCAGTGTAAGAATATGATAAGAATTTTTGAGCAGCATGGAAAGCAGCAGAGTTTCTATCCCAGAGATAAACCACTAACTGTACAAATAGTAAGTTTGTGGCCATCCTTAATATGCCCGCCTTAGTAAATACAATCAAAAGTATGGCATTTCCCTAGGATAATAATTTATGTCAAGATTATGGCTAAGTGCTTATTCCAGCCATTTGGACTGGTAACAACCCTGGGAGTATGAACACACTGCCACATCCAGAAGCTGTGAGATGTAAATATTAATGATGAGATGAAATAGAAGGCATTAAAGATGCCTGAGTGTTAGGTACACTGATAGTACACCTTTAGCCAGACTTCCACGGAAGACTTACAAGGAAGGTTTAGCAAGCAATTATGCCACAAGAATATGAGGCTGTTCCTCTGTATGTGACAAAATGTAATGAAAGATGTATCTTAACCCATTTTAAAATAAAATAGGCTGGAGACAGAGCCCAGAGGAGTAACATGCTTTGCACTGTTAGTTATGTCATGCCTATCTTAGCTTAAAATGATCATGAATTAGAGGTTATGATTGCTGAAAGAACCCCAAGAAATAGTTCTCACAGAAACACGCAGGGGTTTCTTTCATCCTTAAGTCTACAACCTGGAAATGGGTTACAAATCCGAAAAACATATGATATTTGTAACTACACTCCAGAATATTTACCAAAAACATGGTTAATATCCAGTTAATATCTTTAACAGCTGCACATGTTAATTTTTTTTTTAATTGATTGATTTCAGAAAAAAAATGGGCACTGTGATTGCCAAACACATTACTAGTGATGAAGACTTGTAGAGAATTAAAGCTATCAGAAAACAGTCACTGAGATAGTGTATTTTCTTCTTGTTTTGAGAACTCTCAATAATACATAGTGTATTTGTTTTAAAGCAACTAAAGGTTCTTGCTAAAGAATGAAAGACAAAGATCATCTTTGAAGTGCTGAAGAACAAAAAATTTGAAAACAAATGCAAAAGATATTTACCTTACAGATCTAAAATTTGAAGACCTGAGACAGGAATGAGCACATAGACTCAAACATTGACCAAGTGAAGAAAGAAGCTCTTTGAAATGCAGGAAGATAGAACTCGTGATTCAACATTATATTATCAGAGATAAATTTTAATGGTAAATAAACTTTCATAAAGGTCTAGAACCGAGCACCAAAGTGTGAATGTAAGCTTAAACCAAGAACTGTGTTTAGAGAATTATTGGTAGTTAACTGTGGAGAAGGAAGGTTATTACAAACGTGCTATGTAATATCAGGAATATCTATGTAATGCAATAAAAGATATATATAATAAATTTGCAGATTGCACTACACTAGTAAGGTTTAGTAGCATATTTCAAAAATATTTTACAGTTTGAGTTGATCTTGACAACCTGGAGATGTAGTCTGAAGAAGCATGTTCATTTTCAACAGGAGGAAGTACAAGATGTTATAGCCAGTCAGGAAAAAAAAAAAAAAAAAAAAAAAAAAAAAAACAGGTATATAACCTGTGAAGAAGTTGGTTGACAAAATATTCAGCAGGAAAGGATTTGAGGTTTCTTTCTGAATCATAATGAATCTTAAAACAACATTGTTTTGCATTTACAAGAAGGATGGTGCTGACCTGGGGTTTGTGAACAGTAGAAAATCACATATATGAAATAATATGATTTTTTCTCTTTTTCCAGGCAAGGCTTTAGGTCAATTAGAGTGTGTTAAAAATTAACAAAATTAACTACTTGCATAAAATCTAGAAAACATGAATATATACAATACAGCCTATGAAGAAATATATAATGAATAGGTATTGCTTCATTTTAAAGAGTAGGAAAGTGAAGGGCCATGTAACAACTGTTTTCAAATTCATGAACCATTTTCACAGAGGGAAAAGGAACAGTGTTCACCAAGTAAATAGGATAAGAAGTCACAGGCTTGTACTGCAGGCAGGGTACATTAACCATGGTAAACATCAGAATAAATTAGGAGGTTACAAAGATCTTACAGAAAGTTTAGACAAGATTGTAGCAGAAATTACAAGGGCAGCTGACTCTCTCTGGAGACCTGAGTTGCCTGGGTGATTTCAGAGGGTTCTCCCAGCCCTATGACCCACTTACAAGACACATTAAGAAAAAATAAAAAATAAATAAATAGAAGGAAAGTGATTGATTATCACTTTAACTTTCATGTGGCAGCTTCACCAGAAGATTCTATAGCTAATGATCACATCAAACTTTCCTTAATCACAGTTTGTCTAATAATGTACTGCATTAAGCAGTCTGCAGTGAAGTGCAAGTTACATCATGTTACTTTCCACGATCCCATGGAAACCATAAACCAATGGCTGAGTTGAAAACGGCCTATATAAGGATACAAACTCAAACTTCAGCCTATAATTAGTATTATGAAATTCCAGCAAAACATGGGTCACCATCTGCTGACATTTTGGCAAAAGAGGGAAGGGAGGAAACTGAATGCCTGCCTAATTAGAAACTGATGTCAGAATCACCAAGTCTTGCAGCTAAATACAGGGATGGGAAAGGTAAAATAAAAGCATATACTATGCGGATTTCAGAGAAACTGATATTCACGTTTATGGTGGGAAACAAGGTATTTAAGCATGTAGCGCTATTATAAAATTACTTCTATAATCTCTGGAGGTCATGATTTCAGACTGATTCAGACCATAATACCTTTTTTAATTGTTCTTGATTGGAAAGAGTCTCTGCTTAACCAAAGACAGTTGATGAAGAGGATACGTACCAAAAAAGAACAATTCTGATACGAATATTTGAAAATAAAGAGAAAATTGCAAAAAGACAAGAAAAAGTATACAGAACAAGCAATCTATAGCCTTTGATATGCAAGTGCACAGATCTCTTTACTAAGGGACTTTATTACTAAAGTGTACTATGTCTGTAGCTCAAAGGCATTATGAAAATTGAAATCTTCCCCAACAACCATCAGTCTCATGGACTCATTTTCCTATAATCTTCCAAGGATGACAAAACTGATAGATACAAAGTACCGGGAAGCCTTTCAACCTCCATGACCTGTGTGCATAATAACCTTTTCTGGTCTGGTGCAGAACATCAGCTGTGGTTAGATCTGAAAACATCTCCAGGTAGAAACCATCAAAGCACCATGGGTATTTTCCCATCCCCAGTCTATTCTGATTTCCAAAACAAAAGCTAAACCCTCAGAGCTGACTGTGCTTTTGCTCTGTTCCAGAAAACTCCATTTTATTCCTTATTCAACACTGTCCTACATCTTGGGTTGGGTGTGAAGTGGGCTTTTGACAAACTACATCCTAAAAAAATGTAAGTGCTTTGGGTTGCTAATAATTCTTTTAATGAAGGTTTAAAGTACATAATGATATGCCATCCAAATCTACACTCTTTAATATTTAATACAAATATTAAGTACTACATTTACACATCAGAAAACTCCACAAGAGTGTATTAAAGCAGAAGATGGATCCAGGTTTGCATCCCACATTGTGCACTGAAATTACTAGAGTTTCAGTCATTATTTATTCAAAAGAGATTTACAATAATTGCTGAAGAAAATTTAATGTGTTTTAGAATCTGCACTTAAACATGTTTTCCTTATTAAACAACCTTGATTGATCTCAAATACAAAATTATAGGTTACTGTCAAAAGTGGAAAAAAAGGTCGAAACACAATAGGCATAACAGAAGGTCTAAATTTTTTTAATTTAATACCTCAGTATGTGAATCCCTATATTTTATCCCAGTAGTGGAACACTTTATAAGCAAGACAACTAAAATAAAAAATTTGTTAATTTTTAGAAAACGTGCATACAGGTCCCCTCCACACAG
Organism: Todiramphus chloris collaris; assembly: GCA_025345505.1. NCBI lineage: Eukaryota > Metazoa > Chordata > Aves > Coraciiformes > Alcedinidae > Todiramphus > Todiramphus chloris. The sequence continues at coordinate 2,407,940 of JANVCC010010369.1, forward strand.
CATCAAACAAACATATTTTTAACACATTGAGATTGGGTTGGTCACAACTTCTTAATAGGTGTGAAAAAAAGCAAATAAGTTGGTAAAATAGTCTTATCAAAGGGCAAAAAGAAAACATAGTAGTCCTAAGCAGTTAATATATGACAGACTCAGTTACAGATTTTCTGCTTTATATGTAGCATTGTAAATTTTTTGGATATATTGCATATAACTTAGAAAGGTATAATGTAATCCATCCTAGCAGATTTGCATCATTATGAGAAGAAGAATGGAATCCAACAATTGTTTTGTCTGAAAAATCTATCCTTCAGATGTTAGGAATTTTTCAATTAGAGTATATCCAGACTAACTTTATAAGAAAATCTGAATTAAACTACAGGCCAGTCCTATAACATTTAGGATTCTGCTTTCACATTTACACTTAGATCCCTACATTATCATTAGAAGATTTTGAGCCATTCTGTAACTTGTATGGAAAGAGCAAGATACATTAAATCTTCACAGATCCAACATGGTGCAAAACTGTTACGTTATAGAAAACCATATGATGGAAGTTTTTAATCATTTCCAGAGGTCCTACTTTCAGTATTTTAGTTTTAAAAGAGTAACAGTAGAAAAAGCAAGAAATGGCCAGGCAGGCTTCCATGTTCTTCCCCAAAATGTGAAAGCATATAGACTATAGTGTAAAAGTCTTGCAGAAGATATTTAATATTGCCACATTAAATTCTTAGAGAAGATCCTTCCTCCCTCTTTTTTACATACAATCAATGGATTACTTAACAGAAAAGGTCAGTCACGAACTCTATCACTCCTTCTCAAAGCATTTAAATGACTTTAGGGACTAAAAGACATATTTCAAGCTATGATTTTTTTTTTTGATGTTGTAAATATGCCATTCTGCACTGTAACATTTGAACAATACTCTAATTTTATATTGAGTAGACCTTTCTAAATAATTAAGAAACTGATTTGAAAACATAATAAATAAAATGTCCATTTCACTCTACTGTGAAATCACTGCATCTGCATCTCATTTGCGCATATTTAGATGTATGATATATTTGGGAAATATTAAACCTGAACAGTTTAATTAATTCTAAAACAAATTATCATTCAGGTAATTGGAAATTCACTGGAAATTCAGGTTCACAATTTACCTGATACACTGGTTAACAAATACTGGTCATTTGTTACTCTCTGTGAATTTATTTATTTTTTCCTGTTACTAATCTAAGAGATTTAGTAAAGAGCTTTCGTTATCTTGTCAAAATTACTACTCTAGGTCACAGTCAACACCTTGCAAGTTAACTCTCACAAACTTTCTAAAACCTATGTATTTGAACATAAGGAAAAACAAAGTAAAATTTTGTATGTATGTTTTCAACGAATACTTTCCTGGATTTTTTTTCCTAGAATACCTTGTAAAAAGTTTAATTTTTTTAGAATATTCATGGGAGAATATATCAAAACCATTGCAGAATATTAATTTTAAAACTGTACTTTTTAGTTATTACTTTTTATTTGTTACTTATTATTGTTATTTGTAAGATCTTTCATCCTTTGCTTTACTTCTAAACAAAAATTATGGTTGTAATGTCTGAAAACAATAACAACAACAAAAAAAATCTCACTTTAAAAATTAAAAACTGTTGATGCACTCAGGAAAAGGATGTAACATTTAGTGAATAATTGTGATCATACAGCTACAATTTCAGAAGGAAAACAAATGGGATGAAATTCATCATCTTCTCTTATTCAAGGCAGATAACACTGGTATAAGACCTCTGCTGAAGAAAGGTACTTAAAACATATTTTACAATGATTGTTGCAGTCATTAAGACCTACACCTTTTGCAACTACAAGATCTTCCTTCCTACACATTGGACAAAGAACTGGTTGTAGTGAAATTCTCAGACTTCTCATGGCATTTGAGAATAAAACAAAGGTCGATTACTGAATGGACATACTGTTATACTCTTTCAATTGCAAGAAATAACCTCCAGGTTAGATAGATCAGATATTGAGCAAATAATACTGATGGATGTATGGAATTTTAATTGCTATATTTTTCTACTATTATTATTTTTTTGCCAATATACTTTTACACTTTAATAGTTACAAAAATAACAAGGATATTTGCACATCCCAAATATAGTGAAAAATGAATTATTACACACTGATAACACACCACTCAAAAGTGGCAAAATATAGTAAAAAATATATTCTCAAGTTTAAAGTACTGTTATAAAAAAAAAAAAAAGAAGAAAATTGCATGATTACACTACTGCATTTGCACCACAGGAGCATTTGGTAAATAGTATTATCATTCTCAGTAGAATTTTTATGTTCAAAACAAAGAATAAAGAAAATTATGGGGGAAAAAAGTGGTAAATTGGAAATAGAACCAGAAGCTCTGTTTCACAGGCTGTTGATGATCGCTTTTCTATTTTATGTCTCAGGTTTAAATTTCCCTGTGGCAGCAATTTAAATCTTTTTTTCTTTCCTGAGGCTGCTTAAAAATTTAATTTAGCTCAGGCACGGTGTCTGTTTTATAATAGGAATATAGAAAACTCTTCTAATTTGGGGGCTGACCCTTTTAACAGATTATAGAAATTTAAACATAATTAATCAGCTTTATTCATAGAGTTACATGGGCTTTCCACAATTTACTCATGTAAATTTCTTTGCTTGAGTTACAGTAGACTACATTAGAGAAGGGTATTTGAAGGCAGATATTCACAAGTCACACATTCATGTGGTGCATATACAGTGGAAGAGTCATTTGCATGCACATCCACACACACACAGATACACATACATAAATCCAATAAATCTACATCTCTTCAGAAGTTTCACCAGTCATACTCAACTCACATTAACTCCTTCACATTCAAGTTCCTGTATTATTTTTTTCTGTATTTTTAGCTAAGGGTTGGAAATGGATTCTCACTTCAGGATTTACCGTGTGGCCTACCAAGTCCTTTCATGCTTCTCTCTTGGGTTGGAATACCACAGTCTGTGGTATAGAATTTCTTTCTCTGTATGAAATGGTACTGAAGTCAGATAATCAGATCACAGTTGTTTGGTGGGGTCGCTGAGTGATAAAGGCAAAGTCTAAAAGAATAATAGAACTACAAAACTCTTAATGACATGTTTAGCTTTTTCTTTGTAGCTTATAGCTGAAGAATATTCTAAATGGCTTTAATCAGCAGGAAGGAGAGCATCCCATTTTGCAAATGACAGAGTTCAACACAACAGACTAAAAGACTTCATTTCTGGAAACTTGCATCCTACCAGTGGGTGCATTTTTAGAGGGGAAAAAAGGTGTAAATTGATCCACTTCTGTCATATCCACAAATCTATATCTGCACAGAACTCAGGCAATGTCAACAGCAGTGATGTTCCCTTCAGCTTTTATTATACTTTGTATACTTTTATTTAATTTCTTTTCAATGAATCATTCTCTTGATTCTGAGAAACATCGTGGATATTTATACACTTACATTATTACAGTCTAGATTCACCTCATCCTCAAAAAAACCCCAAACAAACCAATGAACAAATGCAAAACACAGACTTCATGTTACCTTTCAGACCTATCAAACAATGTTACAGACAATGGCAGCTCAGTACAGACTTCCAAATCTGCATTTTTCATGGTTGTCCAGCAGCTGAAGAGGGGTAGTTATGAGGATTTCTGTGACCTATTCCCATCTCTTTCTCACTTTGGTTACTAGAGCAAAATTTCATCTTCCGTTCTGCCCCCTTCCCCTTTCCCAGTTGTGGAAGAATACACTTCTTTTCCATACAGGTGTTTTATGACATATAAATATATGGTATTTTAAAAAAAAAAAAAAAAAAAAAAAGAATTAAGAGATTTATTAAAATAGAGAAGATCATGAGAAGAGATTTTGGCTGCTGCTCATTGTACTTTTTGAGGTCACTGAAGAGAAATCAGATGAAATTATCTGAATAAAAAAATACCCTGGAAATATTGTTCAAAGGTTATGGGTGAATAAAAGATCACAGTAAAATTAGAAATTACTGCTAAGAGAAATAAGAGAAGTCAAGGGGATAATTAACTAAGAATGATTTCAGACTAAAAGGACATTGCTCAGTTAGCTTCAGTTCCATCTATTATTAAAGAACACAGTTAAATCAGTGTAATAGCATTGGGGTTGTTTTGTTTATGTTATGTTATGTTTCTTTGTTGGGAAATGGTAGAAAGTGTGTCATACACAGGAACAACTAAGAAACCAAGGGCTTTTTCAGTTCTTTCTGCTGCTCTAACCACAATTAGTTGAACAGAGGAAAAGGAGAGCAAGATAGTGAAGAAAAAAAAAAAATCAGTGAACATATAAGAGGGGAAAAAAAGTGTTTTCATGATATCATCCCTGCAGAGCCCATAATCCATCTCTCTGCTTGAAAACCTCTTGCTCTGAAGCAGGACTTAAGCTATCTGTGTCATGATCCATCTCCATGATACCACAGGGAATAGAAGCATCTGAATTCAAATCCAGTCTATTTAAGCTTCAGTTAATTACCTTGTCCCGCTCTATCTCTCCAGGGCAAAGGTCAGAACAAATGACAGCTGAGCAAAAGTCCTAGGTCAGCTTGGCTGGTCTTGCCTGTATGATGCACATGTCATGGATGGCCATGGTATCTCAAGACCTGCAAGGCGTCACTCCTGCATTCACAAGAGCTGTCAGCTCAGAAGACAGATATCACATTCTTACCCATTTTACTTTTTGGCAGTATTGTCCAGTAATGTGAATATTTTCCTATAAAGATGAAAATCAACCAAACAAACAAATGGTACTTTTCCATCCCTTCATAAAGTATGTCCATGGGAGTCATGCATAGTCCAATAGTCTTATGAAAAATAAAGACATTAAAATAACATCAACAATTCAAAAAGAAAAACAAAATACATTAAAAAATGAAATAAATAAAATTATATTAAATTAAATACATAAAATAATAATTAAAAAAAAGAAAATACAAATACAATAAAATAAAAAATCAAAACCAGAACGTACACATACAGCCTGAAATCATAAACTCTCTAGGAAAGGGAATTTGAATGTTTCTCAGAATCTGTCTTACCAATGGTAGTTCATTCTCTGTCAATGTCTACAGAAATAGTACATAAAAAATAAACATTTCAGTGTATGCTGATTAGTTTTCATCTTCACTAAGACTACTCTTAATCACTTAATATTGCTCCATTTTTTATCCAATTCTCCTCGTTATGCTTCTAAGTGCTTTTAGGAAGATATTTAAAAAGCCTTTTTCAATTCAGTGGAACATTATAATGAAAGAGAATATTTATAAAACCGTCACCAAAAAAAAAAAGCATCTTGTAATAGACCACAAGTTATCAGAGAACCACTAAGATATGTTCAGCTGGATCCAATTCTTATAATCATGATAATTGCAAATGGATTGAGAATTAGTTAGTGGTCTAATTATTTAGCTAAAATATAAATTCAGTTGTCATATACTCCTCTGTAACCCTCAAAACCAATTCAGAGATGTCATGCTATAGGACAAGTTACTTGGTTTGAAAACAAACAAGAAAAAATGCTAGGGAAACATTTGTTCATTATCATACTGCTCTATCAACTACGTTATGTCCACTTTGAGTTATGTGATATTTTCTTTTTTCTAAAATGTACTTTGAGGTTATGTATTCAATATATTCCTAGACCAGCACAGAAGCCTTTTTTTTTTTTTTTTTTTACTTTTTAGAATCTTAAATGTTTACTGATAGTCAGCATTAGAGGTGATCAGATGAGCTTTATTTTAAACACTGCATAAAGCAAGCCCTTTATTTATTATCACAGTTTTCAAATGTAATGCACACAGTTGGATTATGGTTAATCGTTTTATATTTGGATTATGAGAAACTAAAATATTCATGTGAAAAATGTATGATATTAAGTAGCGAATATGTGAATATGTATTTTTTTTTCAATTTCTATGATATTTATCATTGCATGATGACTTTAAGAATTTGAGACTCAAGAGACAAAATTGTCCAGCATAGTTATGAGCCAAGTTCATCTCAATATTTTCCTTCTTAGTATCTGAGTTAGACCTAATTTTCGAAGCTGGATGCCTGTTCCTAGTCTTTTACACAAAGATTTAGGAGTTCATAGATTTCAGTGTCTGGTAATATAATGACTTTGAATGGAATGTTCAGCATTTTGAAAGGACTACAAACTTGAGACCGTAATCAGGAGGAGATTCATAAATGCATAGAACAGTAAATGTTATCTTAATGCATAAATTTCAATACACGCCATAAAGGTATATGCACAAGGCCAAAATAAAATTACTGGAAGTCTTTAAAAAAAAAACAAAAACAAAAACAAAGCAAAACCAAACAACAAAGATATACTTCAATTTGCAAATGTTCATTGTTGATAAAGTGATAAATATGAACATTTTACTAGAACATATAGATTAGGTAAATGCCTCAATATTTTAGAGATTAGAGCATGGTCCTTGTTTACAGTAAAGTTAATTCCTGATGCTTCAGCAACATGAAAGGATGTTTTGAAGTGAAAACAGATTCTTCTGTACATGCCTACTGTGATCAGGGAACCAAGACTTAAAAAGGTGTTAAATTGTATTGATGATAAAGATATGAGATAAAGCTTTAAGTGTTTTTGGGCCTAGATTTACACTACCTGATGCCAAAAAGAATCTTTTCAGTAGTGTCACAGGATGCCTCATCAGGATACCTATGAGACCTTAATTAAAGAATGAAAACCTAACTGCCTCAAATACGAACGCTCGCAGCAAGAACTGCAAAGCAAGCTGAGCTACTGAAAGTGTTTCAGGTGGACAAGTATCTTCCTGTTGCATAAAGTAATATATTCTACACCATAACCTCAGTACAGCTATGCTGACAATTTGATGGTACGTTGCACAGATATCCACAAGATGTGCAAGTCTAACATCATTATAATTCAGCCATGCCAAGGATGCTCCTGCCTATGGAAGAACAGACTATGTGAAGCACATTGCCAAATCGGGCTCTGTATCATTCACACTTCACAGGGTCTGAGAATCTTGTAAGATCTTTTGCCAGAAGCTCTCCAGGCTCATCAAGTTTCCTCCTAAGCTCTTCCTTTCAGCACCTGAGTCGCATCTTCCCCTTCTTCACTGTCAGTTTTGTCATCCCCATTAGCAACATTGGCCACTCATTTTTCTGTTACAAACTGTGTAGCAGCTTTGAGATTATCGTGCTGTAATCCAGCGCAAAAAGTGAACAGATTGAAGACAGAATCCCACACATATGTTGCATAGCAGAGTCTTCTGACTCAGCACAGCAGGAGCTATCTGATACCATATAGAAATTACAATTTTCCTACGTTGTCTAGATAGCTGAGACAAGAGAAAATCAAACCACAGCTCCATACTCCTCCAAACTGTCTGTGCAATGAATTCCCACCTATGTTGTGAAATGCAGCTTCACTTTGGAAGAACCATCATTTCAAGTGGTGCAGTTTCTGGCAATTTCATGAAAGCAGACTCCTCTGGATATGAAAGCCTTTTGTCAGCACTGGATTTTTCTCAATTTGTTTTGTGTTCTGTAATTCCAATAAGTGGTTTAAAAATTACCCAGAAATTTTATTCCAACAATTGATAACTACACTGACACAGCACGCATTTAAAAGAAAAATCTGACTAAACGTGATTATGCTGTAAACATTAGTAGATTTCCAGCTCCAAAGATGACATGTTGTTTTTGCTTTCTCCATTTACCTTTTTCTATGCCATTCAGGTTCAACTTCCTTCATCTTTCTCCATCTCTCCATCACACAGGAGGGAGTCTGGCCAGATCTGCTGACAGAAAAGTCAACATTTGCGGGGTCAACCTAGATATATTTGCAAAGCAATGGTTAATCAATTAATTTCTCACAAACACTATCCGTGTAGCATAAACAAATTGTATAGGAGAGCAAAATAATTTTACATTGGTATTATCCAGAAAAAGAAGTTCAGACTAAGCTTAAAAAACTGGAATAAAATCCACTCTTACTTCTGGAGTGATTTTATTGCATTGACCATTTTCTACAACATTCTAATTGTATGATTCACTTTCAAATGAGAATTAAGAAATTTATAATGCTTAACTGTAAAATGAGTTTTGAAACTCTGCTCTGTGTGGGCATTCATTGTACAATTTATTCTGAAAATGCAAGGGGAAACAAGAAGAAAAGGAAATTAAGAAAAAGAGATAAAATTTTGCTAAACAAACAAAAAAAAGCCTTTTCAGGCTCCAGGGAGTTCATACCACATAGACATCTGAATGACCTTCATACCGTTATCCAGAAAATATGAAGATTAACTGAAACAGAGATGAGAACTGCCACCCTTATGCTTCCCATTGTACAAGTTCTCACAAGACCTTCAAGTGAGAAGGTTTCAATAGCAGAACAATCATGAAACATGCATGAGAACAAGCCTATTGACATGCTGTATTTTGTTGGGCAAACTAACCTTTAACACTGCAATAATGAAAGCAAGTTAAATGTAACAATAAATGTAAAAATCTTTCCTACCACAGAGACATTTTTCAATCTTAAATTTTAAAAACATCCATCTGATGGGCATTATTCATGGGCATTATTCATGACTGAAAGGAAAATCTTTGACACACTTTTAATAAACAGGTTTTAGTCATGAAAATACAACTTTATCTTCATACTGATGTTGAAATTAGGTAAAAGCAGACTTGTTCCTTTGTGCACCACTGTCAGTATATTTATTCATGCTCGTATTTTGGTTTAAGACACATTCTGAGTCAACTGGGGCCTAGAAATGTCTTTGTAGGTATAATTGCCTTGTATTTAATATTTCATATTACGACTTAACAGTTGTCAGATTATTGTTGATGGTTGGAACATGGTAATTATTAGCTTTATTCTTGACAAAATAAAAGCACATGAGATGGAATTGAACTTAACCTTATAAAAGAGTTTATGAAACTCTTAGAGAATAAAGAAAATACTTTTTCCAGGAAAAGATAAGGAATAAGAAGTCGTATTCATATTTGTGTTGGTTATATATCCCTGTGAGGAACCTTTGCTTTCCTTGGTAGTTCAGCTCCATATAAGCACTCTGTGACTCTCAGTAGAGATTAAGGGCATACTTCCAGCAGAAATGGACTGGCATCCAGCAAATTATTTCACTGTAATCTCTCAAAAAGCTAAAGAGAAGTTGTACTTTATTATTATTGATTCAGGAAGATTTTGAAATTCCATTGGACAAATGTACACTGTTTATTATGAATACTAAAGCATGCAAAGTTAACATTTACTGGGTTTTGCTAATGTCCAATGACACATCTACATTTGTTGTTTTAATGAACAATTACTTTACATGTATTTTCATAAAAGGCAAACAAAACCCACAAGTTACTGTCTGAGGACCTTTCTTTTCGAGCTTGAGAAAATACTAATAGATTTTCTTCTACCTCCTCCCATGCAAGTATTCCTCTTGTCTGATACATGACTTTGTGATGCTAGTAATCAACAACCATATAAAATAAAGCCAAGAAAATTTAAAACCAAGCAAACAAACAAAAACCCCAAAAATAAAAATTAAAAAAAACCAACCAACCAAAAACAGAACCAAAAACCTAAAGATAATGAAGGCATAAGGTAACAGTCTATTAAAACTGCATGGACATGAAAAAAAAATGTTTAATGAAGCTGAGATACAATAGAGCATTTCAGAATTTATTTGCTTTTGTTGTATCATAAGAAGCATCCAAACACTGGGATCCTGTGATTCTGTGATTGATTCTGTGATCCTGTCCTCTTTTTCAGATTTTTATCAAATGTTCTACAAGCGTGCTAATAATAAGTCAGAGTACAGAAGATGTCAGAGACAGAAATTTTCCGTTAGGTTGACACCATGCCTTCTACAGCCGATGCAAAGTCATTTCCCAGCAAGAAAACCTTTCCCTAGACTGGTTTTCAAAGACACAAACTATGGGACTTCCATCACTTCTCTCTAGAGAGTATTCCACAATTCTAATAGATCTCACTATTAGATACATTTCCCTGGTAATAAGACTAAATTTTCTTTTGCTCAATTTCATCCCTGCAAAATGCATCCCTTGGTTGCCGTAAGAAACACTTGCTGCTTCAAAACTAACCATGTGTCTTTTTGCTTCCATGTAGAAACGTAGCATACAGTGCTCTGCTTTTGTTCATTTTTAAAGATTTTATACGCTACAAAAGTCAACATCTTAGTATATAAAACACTTTTTTTTTCTATTCTTATTTTTCTGCTAAATGGGAATTCCAGTTCCCAAACTCTGAAATTTATAAAAGTGAACCTTTTTGCATTGTTAATAATGTCTTGGGTTCTGTCTGCCTGGATTTTCACAAGCAGTTCACCATTTAGGAAAGAGGTCAGAAAACTCTTAGTTCTATGTGAGTGAGTAGTTTAACTTCTTTAAACACATGATTTCATGGCCTACTTTCTTATACAAAATGGACTCAGCTGTATCTGGTACATACAGGTGCATTCAAGAGGATTTTCTCCATTTAAATTTTAAATATTTAAATACTACATTTACCCTGTGTAAATTTATTTCCTTGATAAAAAAACAAAGAATGAGTTTGGGGGGGATGGACCAAAACCATATATATATATAAAAAAATATAAAATGAATTTATTAATGCATAATCTTGTCTCTCAGATTTTGATATTGATTTTACTTCCGTATTGTTGCATGCTTACCCCTGAAGTGCCACAATATACCATGACCTTCTTCCTCAGGATGTCAGCAGGGTTGCACTAAATCAACCGAATGGCCCTCGTACAAGTAGGCAGTGGAAAGGTGGATAATTTTGTACAACTGTACACACAGACAGGGTTTTAATGGGAATTTTTAGAGGTACTTTGCGAGGGTCTGTGTCTATAGCAGTCCTACTCATGTGCTTCTCGAAACACTGACATAGATGCTCACTGCCTAGGGGGTTAATATTATTCAAGGTGTAGTATAAGACCCTCAAAGGTTTAGAAACTTGGGAAGACTGGCAAGGAGAGATGGATTTCATAAGAAATTGAAAGAAGTGACTATGATTCAGTAGAAGGTGAAATCCAATGTTCATTGCTGAGAAATGCATCATAGAAGAGGGCAAGGTGAAATTTTACATGGGTGGCATACCCCAGAAGCTGTTAAAAAGACATACACATCATGAAGGCATATAGGTTCAGTTTATCAGGGCAACATTTGGCCAGGAGAACAGCTACCATGCTATGGCTCAAGTTTGGTTTAAAATCAGGGTCAAGAGAACTTGTTTTACTAAAACAAGAACTGACCTGAACCTTCACCAGACATGAACTTCTTAGTAAATATTTCAGAGCAGCATGAAAAATGTAAAATTCTGCATAAATGCTTAAGCATGTAATGCTTGATTCTGCCACCCTTACTCACATCAAGTAGTCTCTTACTCTTTGAGTAGTCCCAGAAAACATATGTATTTACCCAGGGAATAAGACAGCTGCACAATGTAATGGTACAGAACAGCACTATTTTTGCCTACTCCTTTCTTCAGTGGTTGGTGAGGAGGATGTCTCACATACCAGACCTGACATTAATGCACAATAAAATGCCTAGAGAAAGGTAGATACTACCATGTTTAAAGCAGTTTCTGAACTAGACCCTTTTCTAATCTCTGCTTTAAGTACAGTACTTAGTAACAATCTGAATACATTTTTTCCATGTTAAAATCTTTTGACACTGCATCTGTCAACCAGCCAACGTCTCTGACCCAGATGTACCGAGTAAGCCCCACAGATTATTTGTCAAACAAATTCTGGAACCTAATATTTAGGTCTTTTATTTAATTGGTATGCAAATGAAGAAACAAGGCAGCATTTGTGCTCGATACAGTTGTCACTTCAAATTCTGGTAACATTCATTAACATGCTTACAGATGTTTTTTTTACACCTAACATCTGCCAATACTACCTAAACCGCAGGAAGTTGACAAACCTGTGCAAACTTCCTCTCAGTCTCCCTCTTGCTTTCTGTTATCTGTTCCATGCACACTAATTTTGTGCATCTGAGGCCTCTGCTCGCCAGAATTATGCCTGCTTCCTAACACCTCTGCCTCCAGAGCTTTGGATTTGAAATTGAACAGACACAGAGCCAATTTATCATAGGATGACATGTGTCATGTTCATGGTATAACCAGAGGGACCTACTGTATGCACTGTATTTATCCTTTTGTTGTCAACACGGACAAAGACTATACCAGCAATAGGCAGCTATTAAATTTTTAAAGTACAATACGTATACTTAACTGTTCTGTTAGAGTTGGGGTTTTTAAACGTAGTGCTAGCTCATTTTGTTTAACACCAGATTTCCTTTGTCAGATAATCATCTGTCATTCAGGCATACAGCATATTAAAATATGCGAGCACCAAATACCAATGCATTAGCATCAAGTCTTCAAAAAAGCAACAAGAAAACCATTTCATACATACTCTTTCTGCAAGTAAGAAATCATAATCAGATTTAATGACAGTTTACACATATTTGTATATACTAATGTTGTTTGTAGCTATATTTATACCCAACTATACATAATGTGTTTGCAGAATAGACATAAAAATATGTTTATGACTAAAAAAATGTGTGTGTGTGTGTGTGCATGTGTGTTTGCATATATATGTATATATAACATACAGTTTGTTACAGATAAAGAGGCAGATGAAATTATTAGCCTTACTAGTAATTAAATCAACATCTCAAAATATTGAGAAAAGATTTCTATCAGAAAACCATGTCCAGAGATTTCATTCCCAGAGTGCAAGAAAGCAAAAGTTGATGCAATTTGCCTGTCATCTCCTGACTCTGGAGCCACCCCAGGGACCAAAAAATCCCTAGCATCTTTCATCTGATTTCCAGGTATGTTCCCTGACACCTCATCCACCTGCCATCTTTTGCTGAGGAAAATCCCAGAGCAAGCAATGGGTCTACCCTTTCATTGCAGTGATAATCTTGCAATGTGGTTTTATTTTAAATAGTATTGTTCCTACAAAATTTTCTTCATTAAATCTCCTGGTTGATCTACACAATAGCACAGAGGTGGGTTTGTAGATGTGGTAACACAGGAGAACAGGAGGGCTTTGTTTCAGAAGCAGGCAGGGGTCATGTAGAGGCTACACCTCAACAACCTGCACAAAAAAGGGAGAACACCCATTCCTACAAATATATTTCCCATTCATCAAAACTGCAGATATTGTTTATTGAAACATATTTCACATTATAGGGTGTATATTAACCAGTTATTCCGAATTCATAGATTATGAGAAGTCACCAAGGTCATATCCTAATGCATCTTCTCCCATACTGGATGAATTAATCTGTTTAAACAGTGGATTAGCGTCTAGTATATAACGAATAATGGCCAGATGTATAATATTTCATAATATATAATTTTAGCTATACAACTATTCCAAATTCACAAAAAAAAAAAAAAAAAAAAAGTGGTTTTGAACTTTTTCATGCACATGATTGTATAATAGAACAAACTGCACTTGTGTTTACATATATGTTGTGATTTACACTATCACAGCCTTAATACAAATGGAAAAGAAGTGAAAAAAGAGGAAATCTTTCTCCACACACAAACACTATTAAGAGATAATCTATTTCCAACTTAACATAATAAGAGTTTCCCATTTTCTGTTATTTACCAGTATGAGTACCATCATATTTTCCTGCTGAACATGAGGGATAGAAAAAGAGTTAAAGTCTTCAAAAATTCCAAGTAGATTCAGATTGCCTTTTAGATGAGGTGAAGGATGAAGGGCTTTGATCTTCTTTGATATCATTCAGTTCCTCTATTCCTGGTAATGTAAAACCATACTAGAAAAAAGGCTAACAGTGGGGGGAAAAGGAAATAAAAATAATAGGTACAAACAGGAAAACATTAACATGGAATAAAACAAGCAATCCCCATTCTTCATAACAGTCTCTCTTCTGGAGGAATAAAAAGAAATAGAAAGCTAGACAATACATTTTTTTTTGCTGTAAGTTAGCATAAAAGATAACCAGAACTAGGCATATTATGCATTTTGTTTTGGTTTATTTTTAAACAATTGGAGGGAGAAAAAGCTTGGATTTAGCAGAGAATTTGCAACTGAAAATTTTCTGACAGCACTGCCTCTGCCCATCTGTGCAAAGATTTTTAGTAACGCAAACATAGCAGTGTTGAAGAGCATAACATGAAATACCATGTATTTGGCTCATTTCAAGATACAAGCCAAAGAGCATGGCTCAAAAATCATAAAATGACTGTGCAAGTTTTCCAACATAAATATTGCAGTGGATAGCTGTTAATTGACGTAACAGTCACAGGTCAGTTCTCACAATCAAATACTTGAAAGTTTTAAGAAAAAAAAGATCTTTTTTTTTTTTCATTTTATGGCAGGAACAAGCACTATCAGTGAGTGGGTGTGGGGGGGAGCTTTTCCTATTCACCCCCTACAGTCTTTCTCTTTAATCTTTTGACAAGTCCACAAATACACATTTTTGTGTATAAGACATAGCTTTGAACAACTTGGTGGTGTTTGTATTTTATGCACAGGAAGCTATTGATTTTATAGGGTTAACTAGTAGAGCGATGGCAATGAGATAGTACAGGTAAACCTCAGCCAGCAGAAATAAGCCAAAATGTCTACAAAATAGAATATCTTCATCTGACTTGTAAAAGCAATATAAATTTGTTCTCCTTTACAATGAATACAGAAAAAACATAAAAACATGACTGAGGTGAATTTTATGTGGATGGTTTATAGCTCAATTGATTCAACACTCCTTGTGCTTTCTTAAGGCATATGATCATGGGCATTTCCTGAACAGAGTCTTAGAAGAGACTAATGTACAACTTTTTGCTCAGTTTCTGTTGTTCTCAACTAAAAATTTGAAAAAAATAAAATAGTAAATCACATAATATTTCAGCTTCAGTTATAAACACCTGTAGATAACAGCACACTTGTTTCACTGCTCTTGGATACTGGTGAGTTTATTTCCCATTACACAAGTTATAGAAAATACAATTAGACAATAAAATTTTCCCTACAAGCAGATATAACAGAGCTAAGAATGGGGTTATGCAAGGACCAAATTGAAAAAAAATGTTTGTGTGTTTTGACTGCTGCTGATAGGAGCACCAAGGAGGGTGACTGGAGTCCTCATAGTCCTCCAGCCTGATTATCAGCAGCATCAGTGGGGTCTAAATGAGAAAGAAAATGAAATGGAAAATAGGTACAAAAATACCCCACACACAACCCTCCCCCCAAAACCAAAACCAAAACCAAAACCAAAACCAAGCAAAGCAATAAGAACAACAAAAAGAAAGAAAGAAAGAAAGAAAGAAAGAAAGAAAGAAAGAAAGAAAGAAAGAAAGAGAGAAAGAAAGAAAGAAAGAGAGAAAGAAAGAAAGAAAAGAAAGAAAGAAAGAAATAAAAGAAAGAAAGAAAGAAAGGAAGGAAGGAAGAGGAGTAGAGGAAGAAAATATATTTACTTTTACTTGTTATATCCACCCTTCAGGTACTCATAAAAATTTCACCAAAAACAAGTGAATCTTCTACTACCCCTTTCTCTACTAATCTGTGCTCACCTTACAGACTTGAAAAGTCCATTTTTGTTAATTAAAAAAACAACAACACCATGACAAATGAAATAAATAAATAAAAAGGAAGAGAAAAGAGATGTTAGCAACAGGGGGCAATACCATGTTAGAATCATCCAGGGACAAAGGCTCCAGCTTTCCCCCTTGTCTAACCTACGTTGCTGCTGAATGACAATCACAGAGATAGCTGGTATTCTTTTCTATATAGAGAAGTAGTAAATCTATATGCTCAGAAATTCAAACTGATGAGAAAATACTGATTAAAGGCAGTGTAGGGGTTTTGTTTGTCTTACTCGGATTTACTCTGTTTTTTTAAACAGACAAATCAGGTAGAATTGTTTTATCAGGATACACAAAGAAATAACCAATAAATCAGACTGATTTGAGCAAGAGGCTTTAATATTAACACTAATATTAACACTTCCAGATCTCTGCAACATAACGTTTAGTTATGTGCAGTGTTGAGAATACTTAATAGTAAACTTACCTGGATTTTTCTTGGGATTAGTCTTATTTTTCAAATCCATACATTTCATCATACAGTGAGTGAAGAAAGCCATTGGGCATCATATCAACCCATAAGGACATTGGCCATTTCCCCTTCCACAAAATCCAGGGGTTTCCTTATTTGCAGGGAGGTGACCTATATGCAAATACTGCAAAGGGTCCAGAATTCAACAATTAAAGATAGACTCCCCAGCTCCACGCTAACCAAACTAACATTGCCTTCAAAACACCAAGAGAAAGTTAAAACAATATATGGAATATTTCCTTGGAATAAGGAAAGAAAGTGGGCAGAAGAGGTTCTTGAAATGTTCATGTGCAGTTTAAACAGACCAGCTCTTCTTACCCTACCAGCCCATCACCGTTCATTCCACCTGTGAGTTCAAGAGAGCAGGCATAATGCAAGAGGCCTGTTCCTAGTTCTTGGGGACACATTGCTCTCCAGCCACCTTTCTGGTGTGGAGGAAGAGTATAATACCTATGTCTTCAATGACTATGCTTTTGAAGACTTTCATTGAAAAGACTGCTGGAATTTAACATCTGCCCGTGCTCTGAGTTTTGAAGGAGAAAGAAAAGAGACTGGCAGCAAGGACAGACAGTAGAGAATGCTCACAGAATTGCAGAGATTGAATAACAAAGCAAAAGCAAGCAGTGATGGCTAGAGATACGGATTAAGAAAAGGGCACATATTATTTTCTATACTTTCTACCTCAGCTGGCAATGTAGATGAAGGCAGTACTGAATAAAGAAAAACTGTATTGGTGTGAAGTAGTCTTTTCTTCTGAATTTTTACCTCTCTGCCCTCAGGAACTGGTCATGAGTGTCCTATCTAGCACGTATCTCTGACACCAGCCTTCCTCTTTGAAGGTCTTGGTACTGAGAAAGGGAGCTCATTGGTTTCCATGGGCACAGGAGGAATCATATATGTCTGGAAGGTCATCACAATTCAGTAGTGGTATATATGAGCAATTGCCCAGTGATCATTACAGGACATTGACAGTGACCAAAGGTCCCCAGTACTATCTCTCTGAGGCTGGAGGAACATAGAGATAATGTCCTTTGGTGTAACGACCTGCAACAAGAGAATTGTACCCAGGATGGTCTAAAAGCTTTGACTCATCCTCAGAGAGGATTTCAATCCAGAAAGATGGTGCAAAGATGAGCTGTGAGTATTAAAGTGGTAAGGAATGAAAGGGCAAGCCACTACAACTGCTCCTGTGCCAGTGACAGCAATGAATAGAATATTGCAGATCCACTTATGTTTGGATGCTAATCCCCATGAACGTGGAAGGAGTTTGCTTTACATCACTGCCTTAGATGAGTCACACTCTAGAAAGTGAGCATCAGGATATGCTTCATGGTCTTCTATCACAGGTCCTTGTGAGATGTTTAGCCCTGTTGCCTGTTCATTTCTTAATAATTTATATTTTCATGGCTAACTGTACAATGAAGCAAAGTTAAAATAAAGAGATAACCTCATTTAAAACAGAAAAAAAAGGGAAAAAAAAGCCCAACAAAAAAAGTTGAAAGCTGTAATTCTCTTTCTAGGGGGCTAAAGGTGAGGTCTGCTAACAAGGAACTTGTCTGTGACCCTTCAAACCTCTCTTGTTCATCAGTAAGAAAAGCATTTTGACTTCTAAGAGGGCCTGAAAGTGCAAATTTTATCAGAATCTGTGTCCAGATAGATTTCAGTCTTAGAGGAAATAGAGATGGAGCCTATGATGAAGATGGCTAATAAGCAAATGTTCATTTGTGCATGTTTGAATGAGATATTTACCATTGTATCTGGTAGTACATATCAGGTACATCTGTTTTGTATTGCAATCAAGTTTTCATATTATTTCTTCGGACAAGAAGACCCTCTATGAATTATTTATCCATTTGTGTAGCTGGTCGTTGCTGATAAACTGAGCAAACACAGGATTCCTCTGATATCATGTATCACCCAGCTCCCAGAATACCTGATGCTTTCTGTCAACTATCTAATCACTGAAGGAGGGCAAAAAATAGGCATACATAAAAAAAAAAAAAAAAAAAAAAAAAAAAAAAAAAAAAAAAA
>JANVCC010010369.1:2426279-2450154 GCA_025345505.1 Todiramphus chloris collaris
AAAAAAAAAAAAAAAAAAAAAAAAAAAAAAAAAAAAAAATCAGAAGAAGTTAACTAAGAAAAACAACAACCCTTGAGATTACTCATTACCAGTTTCAAGGAAAGCTTGAAACAGCAAGGGAGAGAAGATAAAGAGATAAAGTTAGAAACAATTGTCTTTCTTACCACCTTGGACATACTATTAATAGTCTACAATTAAAACTAGTGAACATCTTTTATTTCCAGGAATTAGACTTGCTCTTAATACATAGACTGGACTCTTCTGTTTCCCAAGTCACTGATTCAACCTATTTTTCCTGCTTTCTTTGTTTCACATAAATCATAAAGCAGCTGGGACAGGGTGGAGGGTAACAGGTGCTGACCAGGCTTATTGGTTTAAGCAGGATTGTTTGTGCTCAACAGGGTGCTGAGAAATTGCCCAGCACACTATGGTGTGAGGAAAGTTAACAAAGAAGCATACATGCTACCCAACAGGTAATGAGCAAAACGCCACATTTCTTATTTTGATGTATGCCTTTGTCACTTGACAATGTCATTTTTCTGGCCACTGACAAAGTTACTGTGTTTTTCTTTATAGTGACAGTCTCATATCATTTCTCTCGCTCTGACTCTGCATATTAAACAACAACAACAAAAAAAAAAAAAAGCTGGCAGAGATGCTTGATGTTCTCTATTTGGGATAGGATAAGTGACAGTATACAAAGTGTGGACTGGATCCCTACTGTGTCAGGGAGACACCAGTCAGCATAGTAAAGATGGTCAAGCTACCATTGACTTGTCAAGTGTTAACTCTATTTTCTAAGACAGGTTCAGCCCTGTTTTAGCTGAAAGTGCACTAAAAAAAAAAAAAAGAATAAAAAAATACAGGATTGTTCTACGTGCTTCCACGGATCAAGAATGGGAGTTCTTATCTCTATGACTAATCTTAAATCAGCTACTTTTCAGAGCTGCTTGGCATAGCTATACATATATATATATATATATATACATACACATATACACTGGAGTCCAGTATCAGCCATGGAGAAATTTTAGGCAGTTATTTGGAAATCAAAAGTCCGACATCCAGAGATCTCAAACTAAGATCGGAACTAGCTAATAAGTATAGAAAGAGTTCCTGCCTTGGAAATCTGCATTACACGGGTAGCTGAGATGAATCTGGGTCTCTGAACAAAATTAATAAGGAAACAGGTATAAAAAGAACATTACCTCCATCCTCAGATAAAACACAAGCACTGTTTTTACATCTACTAGGTTTAGCCTTTCTGATACAATTTTGTCCTATCTTTTTCCATTGTCTGTTCTTCTTCTCCTACAGAGTATAGAGTTAAGGCCAGGGCAGACTTTTGCAGTTCTTGAAGACAATCTTCTGTTTTGTTTTCCCATCAGGGAACTGTCAGGTTTATTTCAAAGGCCAAGTTACATTTTCAACATTTATTTTCAATTGGTTTTGTGACAATACTGCAATTGGATTCTTCCTGCAGCAGCCAGAAGTGTCAGAAGACTGGGCTCACCTTCCACCCTGTTTGCTACTCCTGTGTGCCTCCTCTTCTCTCTTTGTCTCCCACTCCTGAACTTTGATGATCTTTAACCTTTCAAGTAAACAATAGCTGTTCCAACATCATGCTTTTTCTGTGCTGTCCTGGGCATTACTAGGTAGGTATGTAGAAAGGCCTAAGGAAGGTGCCATGAATTTTTTCTCTTCATAACACTCTCAGTTTTAACTTCATCACCTTATGCTCCAGAACATCCTCTTTATTCTTTCTGCCAAAAAATATTATCATAAAAATATATAACATGAAGATTATTTGGGTTTAGTTGTGCAGAAAAAGGTTTTCCTCTGTGATAGTTTGTTATACAGATCATGTTATCAAACTCCTGCAGCAGATTTTTATTTATGTAGCTAAAGAAGAAAAAACAAGCAAGCCCTTAGTGGTTTCAAAATAACTTTAATTCTTTACTTACATGCTAAATGGATTGAGCAGAACACAATCCCTGAATCCCTGAATTCAAGTAACCTATTACTTTGCATTGTTTCCTATAAATGAAATGCCAACATACATATGCACAGACAATGTTGACCCAGTACCACACAGATAGCTCCCCAGATGTAGCTAGAACGAGTATATAAGAGGTAGCAGCTATTAAGGAAAGGAGGCAAAATGCCATATATAGCAAGCAGTGGTGTAATGACATTGAAATATATTAGGAATCAAATACTGTACCGTGTCAGACAATACCCAGGTTACCGGTTCTGACTGAAATCCGTTTCCTTTGGTGAATAAAGTATTCATGCTGTACTACGCATTTAGTTTCCTTTGTGATAATAAGAGACTTCTACCCAAATGTGCTCCACCATGTCTGGATATGAGCTATTTCCTCTGCTAACTTACTCTGGAAAGACGGGGGTTCGACTCTCTTCATATTAATGCAAACTAGTCATTAGGCATGAAAGCAGCATGAATAAGACTGCAGAGCTAATCAAGGGGTAAATAACACTGAAATGCCTCCTTGTAATATTTTCCTGAAGAAAATCATCATTCAAATAGTCAAGATTTGGTTCTTCCTGCTCAACTGAGGAAACACAAATTAAATCATCAGTACCCTTATCATCTCTCATTGCCTACCCTCATTTTTTCAGGGCCTGCTGTACAAACAGGTCTACACTTTATGCATAGGCTGTTGGAAGTCAAGCTTTCCTCCCTCCCAGAGATCATCTAGTTATCATCTTGCCCATTTTTGTCCCTTTCCCAGTTGACGCTGAGCTAAAATAGAGAGGCTGAATGAGCACTGCTCCAACCAAAGCTGTTCACCTGTGTTTTCACCTTTTCCAAGTGCATCCTTGGAAAGACCAATACAGATCTGCCAAAAATTAAAGTTAATCTAATATGGAAACAAATTATCTGTTACTAGAACTAAGTAGACAGGAAGCTATAAAGGAGGAACCTTAACATGGGACCCACCCAAGCATCTCTTTCTCTTTAGCACTGGCGTCCTGAAAACTTGCTTGTGATGTCAGAAAGAACACTGCAGGTGGCCCATTAACTCCACCAGCCATGACTAAGCCCTGCAATTCACCTGGACAGACAGACTTGTCATTCTGCTGTCACATTATCTGCCATTTCCCCTTTCCCACATCGCTTCTTCTCTTTTATTTTTGCTTTGTAATTAAAATCGACTTGAGCTGTTCTTCTGCAACACTTAAGTGATCCTGAGACTGAAAAGGCAGCTAAAAGCCTAGAGCTGTTTCAAATATGCTGCATCTCTTCAACATGTAATAAAACCCGTATAATTCCTTTGCCTTCTCGAAGGAATGTGGTTGCAAACAAATATCAACATGCAAAACCAAAGCTGCATCTTCTGTTTTTGCAGTTCTTTTCATTTCTACATGCACAT
Organism: Todiramphus chloris collaris; assembly: GCA_025345505.1. Lineage (NCBI taxonomy): Eukaryota > Metazoa > Chordata > Aves > Coraciiformes > Alcedinidae > Todiramphus > Todiramphus chloris. The sequence goes on from JANVCC010010369.1 coordinate 2,429,675, forward strand.
CATACGTATTTCTTAGGGAAATAGTCAATAATAATATCTGCAACCTCAGCCTTCTCAACTACATTTTACTCATTGAGGATAGCTATTCCCATCTCTTCATATCATACAAAAGGCTGTCAAATGGAAGGATTTCTCCTTAAAAAGAAACGCCTGCAAAAACAAAACAAAACAAATCCCCCCCCCCCCAAACAAACAAACAAACAACCAACAAATCCTGTAGTAAGAAGAGAAAGGTAATAAGGAGTTTTACCTTTAAACATTTTATTAGTAATTTACATTTCTAGTGACAGAAATACTTTTATGTGTCTTTAATAAAACTTATAAACTATATTTAAGACCAAGCCATGCATATTCAAAATCTTTAACTATGCTTAATATGTAATGTTGTCAAGATTATTGAATCTCAGAGCCACTTATTCAAAATGAAATAGTATCACACAACTTTTCTGGAATCATCTACTAACACTTCCCTCCCATTCCCACAACCTGTGAGGACTAATTTTCCCTTTCATTGTACTCTGGTCTAAACTATCAAACCTTCCTCCTGGTGCTTTGTTTTTATTCTTAGTAATTCACCTTATCACAACTACATCTTCTCTCCTTGTCCTGGAGATCTGAAGCCCTGAAGATAATTCTAGGTACACAGAAAGAGAGAAGGAGAATGCAAAATAGTAACAAAATGCAATTGCTAAAAATATAGTTGTTTCATAACAATTCAGTCTGATTTACTTTGGTCACATTTTATTGATTTCTGTGACAGAGCTGGAAGTCCACATAGATCCTGTAAGGAAGAGAAAGTGTTTTGCTCTAAATCCAGCAGGTTGTTTGCATCAAACCAAGTGGTTTGATGAAATTTCAGGAAGGAAAGTGAACGACAAAGAGCTGTCACTGCTAATAGTCTTGAAATTACCCTTACATTGTAAAGTTGCTTTTATTTTCACCAAACTGGGTTGGTGTATGAATTTGTTCAGCGTTTTGTAGAGCCAGTGTTTAAATCTATTATCTTTGTTCACATTCATCCACCAGTTTTTGAAGATTAAGATTACAGTGATAACTTTTTACTGGAATTTAGTAAAAAAAAAAAAAAAAGAAAAAATAAATTTGAGATTAAACCAATAGAAGGTCAAAATCCAAAGGGGATTTTTTTGTAAATTTGAGAATTTACAATAGAAGCTGGAAAGTAGCTGAAAATATAGACATTTTTATTGCCAATATGATAGCCAAAACTGAACACTCTCGTTTTAATATGTCCTTCCGAAATTTCACTGCCACATCCACTAAAAGAATGACTGGGTTTGAAGAAAGTCTGTTGCTGATGATGATTCCAGAGTCAAGGGCAAGTGAACAGAAAAGCATATGGGGACATACAGCAGCTTTAAGCACAGGATGATCCACTACCAGTGCTCTCAAACAGCCTGAAGAGCACACAAACCATTCAGTTCTCAGGTGAGTGCATTTTATGAGGAAGACATTGAGGATAAGGAGTAACAGGCATTTCAACAACCATTATACAGAATGCAGAGCACCATTGCCAGGCTTGGAGTTTTACTTGACATTATTCTGTGAAACAAATGGAAAAGAGGAACAAAGAAGAAAGAAAAGTCCACAACAAAGTCTTATTTCTTCTCTGTCATGTCTCATGTTCAAAACAACATATCCAGCTCAAAAATTCCGATCCATTTCTCTTGAACCTGTCTGTATTCAAGCTCTCAACTAGCTATCAGTCACAGGCCTTCAAAAGACAAGAAAAAACCACAAAACCTTGTGCATAGAAATAAGAAAACAATAGGTACCATATATACCAGCAATATATCCCAGAGCTAGAAATTATATCAAAAACATTCCCTCCAAATAAAATGAATTAACAATAACATTTAAAGAAGCACAGTGACTTCACATTAAGGACAGGAATTTTACAGAAGCAGCAAGCCTTTTAAGAGCAAAAAATTTGCATAAGAAGTACATTCAATGAAATGTTTTCTGATGTTTCACAGCAATGAAATCACATCTTTACTGAAACCACAGAAAAAGTTGCAAATCATATTTCTTTCTGAATGTAATCCATTTGCAAATTTTTTTTTTTTTCTTTTTTTTTTTTTTTTTTTCTTTTCTCTAAACAGGAAATTATCATCAGAGCCAAACTCCTCCTAATCTCATAACTCTCTTTTTCTCTTGAACAACCGTGTAGATTTCCTCAGGCCACTGAGTTTTTGGGAGGAGGGAAGTGATCACAATCAGAAAACCAGAAAACTTCCATGTTTCCAGAAATACAAGATGGATCATGGGAGTGTGTGACCTGTATGCCAAATCTGAAGGGAGGTTATTCAAGACTAGGCAAATTAACCAAGAGTTTAGGGTAAGCATGAGAACTCTAGAGTTGAAAAAATTCATCAGGGAACAATAATGGACTTCTAATGAGCATTGACTGGCTACGTGACCCTGGATAAAGAGTTGTATAACTTCTCTGTACGTTTAGTTTATTCTGCAAAACAACACCAATAGAACTCTACAATACATAAAAAGAACTTAATCACTTTGTGATTAATGAATGCCACTGCAAAAAAGGAGACAATCATGTTTTCTGTGTTTATAGCTGAGATGTCTAAAAGTACTGACAGATCCAAGTCTATGTATTTAGCATAAAATTGAAAGACAACTTGGGCAAGCAAACTGTATTTTTCATTCCCTGTGTAGATGACCTTAATATGAAAATTTGGATTTTTTTCCATAGTGATTGATTAGTATAAATACTAACAATTTAAGAGCTCTGTAGTTCCAGCTCAATCTGTTCAAAGTTTAAGGATTCTTGATCACTTGATCTCCTCCAGCTCTTACTGTATACATTGAGATAAGCTGCTTGCTCAAATTCTTCTAGTTGAATTAAGTTAAACCTACTTATCATTTTAAATGCCCTACTTATTGACCTACACAAAGTGGGGAGATACAACTACAAATCTTTTTCTCATCTTCTTAATGCTGCCCTGAATCAGGTAGGTTTTTTGACAATCCATTTACTTAAAGGGTACGTGCTCCTTGGCAAGCTACAAACCAGTTATTCTACCTGTTCAAGTGCACATAATGTATCTTCCTTGACTCCTTTTTCACTCAGTTAGGAAGCTGATGTAATTAACTGTTGACATTATTACATATTGTGTATATATATATACACACATACATGAGTACATACATTACAATGTGGAATAACTACAGAAATTTCAGTGAAGTATTTCTAAATTTGCAGTACTGCAAGTACAATGAATATCTAGTTTTTATTTTCATCAGAATCTTGTGTACTATGTGACGATCTCACCTTCAGTCCTGGAGCAAAGACTCTTGTGTCTTGGTTTTATCTAGTTCCAGATTCAGCAGTAACTGTAAATGCCATAAGAACAATCAGTGCAATAAAATTATACTTTTCACTGGATTAAATTTGATGTTCTGTAATATATTTAGTATACAGGTACCAGATTCCAGATATTGTATCTGCTTGTATAAATCCCCAGTAATCTAAAGTAGGATTCTTAATTTTAAATTTAAGCCCAGTGTGATTTTGGGCATCTGAATATTACCCTCTGTTTAGTATACCAAAGCCTTTTATAATGGCGATAAGAAATTAGTGTGTCAGACATATATATTGATATATATGTACAGATAAATGTAATTTGCAGGTTTTGTCCTTCCACGGGCATGAAACTAATTTGATTTCAGGACTGGAAAGAGAAATCCTCAAAAAAACTCTCCATTACAGGGAAACGGTGGGGAAAGAATTTGAGGAAAGGGGGAATCGAAATGGTGACTTTAAAATCAGCATTGGACTAGAGAAAGAGTTCAACTGAAGGCAGGAGGAAGGAAAAACATGCAGGTATGCCTCTGCATCTCTGAACAATCTCTGCCTGTTTTGTACGAAAAGAACCAGAATCTGCTCATAATGGATAATCGTAAGCATACCTTTTATATTTCAGCAGGAAAAAAAATAGAATGATAGACAATACACCTTTTATTGGTTTACATACCTAAGTAGTTTTGACTTTGTGCATTAATAGATATAAATGAGTTCACTCAGGGATAATTAAATGAAGTAAAATTAAGGAGTAATAAGGAAGGTAGAAGATGAACAACCTCTCATGAAAAATGGTTCACTTCAACTTCACGAGTGATAGAGTTTGGAAAAGTAACAAAACTGTGGTTTCCTTCCTTTGAAGGTCAAGTTGCCTCATTAAGAAGTCAATTCCAATACGGACCTAATATATACAAATGTACCAAGTAATAAATAGCTCAGCTGAAATGACCAAACACGAAAATAGTTAAAAATTGTGACATTTTAACTAATACCATATAAGCTTCAAAATTAGTGATTACTGAAATAAACTGAGACAGTTCGCAGGGTCTCAAGCTAGTTTTAGGTTATAACATAAAGCTTCAAACTTGGTTATTGAGGGAACAAAAGCAAAAATAGCTGGAACTCAGTATAGGCAGTAGCACAGGGCTGGACTAGGTTATTCATAAGGTGCTAATCTATACACCTATTTATGCAGCTTCTCAAAAAAATTCTGAAGCCCATCCAAGCTCCACGTTTCTGTAGCTTCACTGCTACCACCATCAGTATATTGTCACTAAGGAGGAGAAAAACCCAGTCAATTCAGTGATGGGAGACAATGCAAAACAGACACCTGCTGTCTAGATCGAGGCCAGAGGAAAAAAAACTACACTTGGAACTTGCCTTGGTTCCTTATTTGAAAACTCCTTACTTGATAAGTAAGCTGTTGTCATTTAAAAAAAATAAAATAAAGACAACAATAAATAAAAATTAAATAATTCAATGACCTTCACTACAGAATGGCACAATAGATGGGAGATCTTCAGACAGGTTCTCTCATTAGAAAACAATAAGTTTCCAATTATCCTGACAGTAACTTCCATAGATAACTGTCTGGAAAGGACTGCTGTTGTTAGGAAAATTGTAATAAAAGAACCTAAGATTCAAGGGTATGAGGTCAGGTATGTGCTTGCTCGGATTAAACGGTTGATCTAGAATGACTATATTTTCCTAAATGAAAAAGTGCACTTCTGTTTGACAAATGCCTGGTTATATGCACACAGAAAGCACTTATCTATACTCATGAATATATACCTTGAAGCTGCCTTTAAGGTACAAAGAACCTTTCTTCCCACTGCCATTTTAGTATTTTATTGCACTTTGAACAAAGAAAATTCTGAATTTACACCTGAGTAAATGAATACAGAAATTGGATGATAACTGGCAAATAATTTTAATGAAAACTATTTTAGCCCTAAATAGCATCTTAGATTTTGGGAAGTTCATATTTACACCTATTTTAATGTCATAAAAAACTTATGGATACTGTGGTTTTTTGTATGTGAAATTTTACTCGATTTACTGAGTGTTAAATTCAGCTCCTCATTGACCCTCATTTCTATACATGAAAATAATAGTGGACATTTCAAAAGAATTAGACATCTAATTATCTGTGGGTAGATAGTATTTCACAAATGCTGACATCTACATATCTAATAAGTAGCTATTTTATTACAATACAGTATCACCCAGCAACCTCCAAATCAAAAATTCAGATGGTTTTCATGCCGTTACTGACTTACATTTTTTACAGTTTTATGCAATCTGCCAGTTTTTATCCTATAGACAGCAAGAAAATGAGGACAAAGAATAGAAACCGTTATTATTGTTCATCGCTTTTTCTTGCTCACATAGCTCACATACCAAAGTTGATTCTGTGAAATGGCAAAGCCACCTCATCTTGACCTCAGTTTATAGGCCAAAGCAATACCAACAAATCTGCTAAAATGTACGAGATCGGATAAGCCAACAAGAAAAAGTAAGTAAGCATCGTGATAAAGAATATTTTTCCATCCATTTGTTTTAATACGAAAAAACGCAAACATTATTATATGAATACTTAACACATTTTATTTGTTGCAATAACTATAAGATAATCTAAATCTCAACATACATAAATGGCTCTTATAGCAGTGGGATCTAAATGTCTGCCTTTTCCAGAAATATATTTAAATGACATTATCAAGATCCTTTACAATTAGAATTCACCTCCTTTACATTAGAAATCACCAAAATTAGGTATTAAATAACCAGCATTAGTTCATTGTTACAGTCAGCAAGTGAGCTGTAAGAACAGTATTTCAATAATAATATAAAAAGACAATGAGAGACAACTTATAATATTTACATACACTCTATTAATTATTTAACTTTCTTAATTACCATTATACATTTATAATCTTCATTATGCACACAAATGCCCTCAATATTAAATGGGGAAATTATATTACCATTATTATTATTATTATTAAATATGGCACAACAAAAGCAATGTCACGCTGCCTATTTGCAATGGATCACTAGTGCCCCCTTCTGATACTAAGTAAGAAAAAACATCGAAATTTCTCACAGTGCAACTGCATGGTATGCTCTAATACCTAGAGATTTCTTTGAGTTATGTGCTATTTTTTATGTAGCAAACCTGTTAAGAAGCTAGATGTAAACTGACCAGCCTTGCATTTGCAACCCTTAACACCTTGACTTTGGTAAACCAGATTGTAGAAGAGGAGAAAAAAGATAAACATAAAAATATAAGGCATATATTAATGAAAATACAAGTAACCTTTTATTTTTGAGTCTATCTTGCAGTATAACTTTTGGAAATAGCTTGAATTTATATTTGGCTTGGCCTTTAAATTAATAATCACTCTTTATGCATGTACATGGGAAAAAATAAACTGGAGCTACCACCCAGAATTAATCACGTTAAATGTCATATTGCCACGTTTCCTACAGAACTGTTGCCGACGAGAATAAAGACATGCTCATTCATTATAACCCCTTCTCTTTGACTTAATATAAAGGGCAAAAGGCAGCATGATAGATTCAAAAGATATTCTCTACAGCATTGATTGCTCTATATCAATACTTTTTTGTTGCTGCATCTTGATGCTGTTTTGTGTGCAAGCTGTATGCTCATTCTTTGCATTGATATGATCTTACCCCTTCATTTGGACTGCAATTATTTTCTAGTAACTGCTAAACTAGAGTATATGATTCATGTATTACAAAAGTAAGGAACTTCAGTCCTGAAAAAGAAAAATAAAGTTTCGTCCTAATTTGAACATTTTCCTTTCTCATGAAGACACGTGAAAAACTGATACATGGAAAACGAATTTAGTAGTGTTAAACTCATGCTGTTCCTTTTATTTTTTTTACTGCCTTTATATGGCATATTCTTTTTTTTTTTTTTTTTATATTCACTGTATTAAACTTCTGAGAGATTCTGTAAAAATAGCAGAAACAAATCAACAGTGGGTTTCAGTGACAGAAAAGGGATCCTAGTACTTGCCTGGGAACAGTTTCTGAAAAGCTAGTCCACAGTACTTGAGATCAACACCAGGAACAAATTACTGTTGTAATCAAAAGTGCCAACTTAAACCAGGATGATTAGATGGATCTTAATAAGCCTGAAAAACAGTACTTATTGAAGTTAAGCATATGTTTTGGCTGTGAAGTGGCCTCTCTCAAATATTTTCATAATAATTCTTTAGAAAAATAATGTTCTCATTTTAATCTGATGTTTCCACTTTCTACATCTGGTTAGTCTGAACATATTCCCTCTCACCATAATCACTTCACACACAAAAATCAAGAGATTCAGTTTTCTGACAGAGCACATTAGCTTCTGCTAACTATTGCACTAAATATATTTGGATCTGTGCTTCGTGTCACAAATTTTAAGAGGCTGATTTCATGAAATATGGCAAAAACAGAAGTTATAGACTTCATCGACAACTGCAGATAATAATCTTTCTCTGTTTTTTGTTGTGGGTTGGGTTTTTTTGCCAGAAATAAGAAATGTGTTATATATTTAGCAAAATCTTGCCTTCTTCAAACAGAAATCTTAGCATCCCTATATTATAAACCATGTAAGTTCTCAGTCAAATCATATTTTTCAGGAAAATCAACATTAAGAAATACATATGTTGCATATATGCTCCTCGAAATTCGCCATTCTAATTTATTGGCCATTACATTCAGAAAATGTAAAAGTCAAAAGAGATCAAAGATGTTTTTAAATAACAAATTCAAGTTTGAAAATTTCTCTGTGAAAAACAATTGTGCCAAGAGACTGCTTCGCTGCAACTCCTTCGTGAGCATTCCCCACTTACATTTCTAAAACAGCCCCAACATTCTTAAGATGACATGACTGACACATTTTGGAGCTTCAGTGTTTTAGTACTTAGTAAAGTACATCATCTCCATTATCCCAGAAAAGAGGACGCTGGTGGGGAGATATCATGTGTAGACAGAAAATATATTAGCAAGCAACAGGTGACCAAGTTTTCTGAGCTTGTCACCTGAGTCTGACCTCTGAATTGCCATGAGGTATGAACACTAAAGGGAATCATTTTTTTTCTTTACAGTAAAAGAATGCAGAGGAAGCGGTGCAGAGAGGACCGAGACAAGGCATTGTGAGTTTTCTGTTCCAGTAGCATACTGTCCTTCCAGTCTTGCACAGGGCACGAGGCTATAAATCAGTTATATTAACTGCTATTTACCTACCAAATCCTTGTACTGGTAAAAATTGTGCCAGAATATGAGACTAGGTATATATATTTTTTTAAAGTAAATAGATTAGTAAGGATTCAAGAGAACAGCTTAGATGAAATTGTGCTGAACAGGTTCCTCAAAACCAGGCTTTTAGTAGCTGTATACAATTACAGAGAAATATTCCAGATATTGCATACTTCTTAAAATAATTTTGTTGTTTAGTTATGGTGTAGTAGGAGTGATACAAAATGCTCCTTTATGTTTGCTCTCTCAGCTGAACTTCCCAGTCTGCAGCACTGCAATTTTTAAGGCTAATTTTAAAATCAACTGAAAAAAGCCACCCTTAAATTGTAACAATTTACCAAGAGTTAATGAAAATAGAGTTGCAGTGGAGAAAACTCAGATGATAACACCTTAGTGCAAGGATCATCAATACTTACCAATACTTAACCATTAATTGATATATATTATTTTCATTAAAACAGTAAGTAGCATGGCAAGCCTACATAACCTAGGTTTCTGAGCATGAATTCCAAGCACATCCCTCCCTCTCTGACTAACTCTAAATTATAATAGCTTACAAAATCTTTTAATTAAGAAGGTTTGTTTTACATCTTTCAGAAACACTGCCTGTCACCTGGTGTTTCAAACATCCAACATTCTATTTCTTAGCCACAGCCATCATTTCGTTTGTTCCCATTATCTGGCAAGAAAACAAAGCCCAAGTAATAACAATTTAATGCAGACAAAAAACCAAAAAATTTTAAAAAAATTAAAAATCACTGAATAAAAGAATAAAAACCAATCAAAAAAATCCCATTCAGAAACAGCTCTTCACAAACTCATCAAAAGGGCTTTGAGGTACAAGACAGCAAATGACTTCTTGTGTAGGAATCAGACTGCGGCAGGGAAAAAAACCCACGGCAGAGCAGAGTGCCTTAACATATTGGCAGGTGGGTCACACACTGGGAGAACACACCACCCACAACACATATGACAGCACTCTGCACTCACACACAGGGTAAATTTCAGTTTCATAATGCACAGCTACTTGACTGGCGGAGAACTTGGGCTCCGCGGGCGAGAGCAGCATTTGGCTCAGTCCTGGTTTTGCATAGAGATGCCACCATTCACTGCTTTGGCTTCCTAATGTCCATGCTGTAAGGTGAGATTATGATCACTCTCACCACATGCTTAAAATCTTGAGTTGCAGCTCATGTTCAGCAAGAATGTTTTTAGTGAATCCCCTAGTAAATACAATTGTCATCTTGCCTGACCTATTTTCTATAGAAGATGCCTAAAGGCAATGGAAGTATAACACAAAGGCAGGACGTGGGGGAGAGAAAAAGAGGCAACTCTCTTGCAGAGTCTGAACAAACCAAAGAAGTAGAGAGATCTCCCACAGCATCTCATCCTTCTCCAGACCTTCCAATCCTACCTTGTCATCTGCATTTATGCACCTGCAGCAGCAGCAGTTCATCTTTCATCTGGCATTATTTATCCAGCTGGAAGAAGTTGAGCCCACAACGAAGAGCAAAATCTAAGGCCAAAAATTCGCCAGAATTTGTAGGCCAGGGAAGCTTATGCAAATGATTCCCAAAGTTTCTATTATTCAGTCTTTATTATGCTGTCCCCGGTAAGGGGCACAATGCTGCAATTAGTCCCTGTGCAATGCCTCCAGGTGGGGCTACAGATCTACTCCTGGTGACATCAATGAGCATTGCCAGGAGTGAGAATTTGGCCATTTCTCCCTATTAGCGAACATCTGGCAATGATGCTTTGTGGCTCCATCCTCTCCTACCATTTTTATTCAACATTGAATACATCTTTTTTACACCACAACCTCAACCTTCTTATACATTTCTGTGCAAAGGGTCTTACAACTGAAGAGAAATTGGGAAAGAGTGAAAAGGCTGTCTTAGCAAGCTGGGAAATCAGTAACATAAGGAGAGAGAAGGAACAACTGATTTGTTAGGAAAAAAAAAAAAAAAAATCCCTCGTCTTGCCTTGAGCAAGATTCAAGCTCAAATTCTTCTAGCTCTCAAGCACATATACTTGCTGCAAATTTTTCTTCTCCACAGAAGATCTCGGATGCCTGGGAGCACCCAAATATGTACCAATGCTTTGGGACTTTTGTAAATTATAACCTCAATACCGCACATTTGCTGGACTGGGCTTGGCAGCTGTAGTCCAAGCTCTTCGGTTTACATTGCTCTCCCAAATTTTGGGGTTGTAAACAGGCAGATGATGTAGCTGTCAGTGGGCATTTTTAGGTGGAGTTTGGGGGTTTATGGGGAAGTCTATGTCCCAACTTCCTAGATAGCATGTTAAAACTTCAGCTTGGTTTACTAGGGTTTCTCACCCTTCACACACTCCTCCAGCTCCCTCACTTTTATGGTAGACCATAAGCTTATAGCAGAATTGAAAGCTCAGCAGTAGCTGTTGAAATTGGCATGCTGTGCCTAGAAAATGGGGAAAACAAACATCACTCAAGTTAATCACCCTTCATTATTCCAAACAAACTTTCTCCAGAACACTTTACCAACACTGTTCTTAAAACAAAAGAGAGGACTGCCTGGAAAGATACTGGGAACATAGTCCTTTGCTTGAAGAGCTGTTGCAGACCGCACATTGTTTTGCAGTTGGAAATGTGCAACTGAAAGTGGAAATGCGTATGTGCCTGGGTATATCTGCTGTGCGTGAAGTCTAGAGGGATTATTCCATGTTAATGAGAGCCAAGGAATTCCTCTAGCAGCATCTTGCATAAGTGAGAATCACATAATTTAAAGCTGGCCAGGGGCAGCTTTAACTTACATGCCATTTTCAAAATTGCTTTTTTTTTTTTTTTTTTTCTTTTAGAGAAAAGAAAAGCTATAACTACGCTCAGTTTTGCAAGCTCACTTCCATTTTGCATGTCCACTAACCCTTCTACAGAATGGATTTGCACCTTTCTAAAAACCTGTAAGCGGAATACGTGTTATTTCCTTAATGGACGAATACTGATTTTGCAGAACGAAAGTGATAATACTGCACAATGCTTCCCTCAAGTCCATTAAATGAAACTCCAGGCTATATGGTCTGTAAATCACCATAGATTATACTACCAGGATCCATATTCTTCCTGTTCTCTGACTCCCTTCTTCTTTTCCTATAAAGAAGCATGGAAAGGGATGTCTTTCAGTAAAAGCCTAGTTGTTCTTTTCATTAATTTATTTGTATTAGTGTCCCCAGCAATGGGAAAAGATGATAACTCTCCCAGTTTATTTTCCAAAACCTGTAAACAAGGATACATTAAAATATATGGCCTTTCTGTCTGCAACCGCTCAAATCTGTGCTAATTTCTTTCTCCCACCACACAGTAAATGTGAGTCTATAATTCATAATACTTTGTTGTAATTTAATTCAAAAATTCTCCCATTTAACAAAGCAATTGCTTAACTGTGCCTCATCTTTTCTCCAATACTGAGGCACATAGCTGTACAAGAGCTAGCTTTGATTTGCTGAGGAGCTCTGGACAAAGCTCTTGTTTTAGGTGAATTTTCTCAGCTTTAGTATTGCTTTAGAAATCTCTACCTAGGTTAGACAAGGATATAATACAAGTCTGCAATCTTTATGCAGTAAAATGTGTCACTAACAACATCTGTATAAGATATCGCAAAATGCAAGACAACAAAAAAACCCACCAAGATCTCTTTTAGTACATTTTTAATTGGATTTTATATATTTTTCATGACAGCACTAGAAATTAATCCAGCCCATAGTTTTGTCCTTAGGAGGGGAAATGTGGTATTAATGATAGAGATTGAATAGTCATGACCTTTCCATCCCTAACCTCCTTTCCATCCCTAACCTTCTTCCCATCCCAAACACAGATAGCCAATGCAAATCAGCTGAAGGGAGAAGGTATAGAAAACTGCCTGAATTACTGTCTCTGTTCAGCAGGTAATTAACAGGAAGCTGCAGCCACCACACAATACCAGGACAGCAATCAAATTAATAAAAAAAATAAGATCCTATGCGTATAGAGAATTTCTTTTATTTCATCCTAGATGAACACAAGGTAGGGTTTACATCCATAACTTTTATGGCTTCCTAAAGAACTCAAAATAAGCAAAACATATTTCCTACAAAGATTATAAGAGTGTGATGCAAGACTCATTTTAAAATAGTACCTTTAAAGGTTGTCTGGAGCTTACAATACCAGAGACCAAAATAAAAAGAGACACCCAAGACAGCGTTTTGTTTAAAAACACAAAATCTCCATAGAACAAATCAGAAATAGCGGAGTTTTTTATCTCCTGTACATTAATTTCGATGTGAAGCAACAACTCTACATTTCATGCCATTATTTCTTTTATTCTCTAAGTAGTCTTAGTAGGTGGAAAGAGGGAGAGGCAAATGTTTTAAGCATTTCTAGCTCGATGTGGGGGTGGAAAAAGAAGCTCTGATAGCGACTGCCCCTTGAAAACAATAATTAGCTTGAGAAAAGCACAGCAGTTTCAGCTGTCAAAAGGCACGAAATCCCAGTGTCACCAGTTTGATCAGCTCATTGATAGGATATGCAAAGACCTGTTCAGAAACGCAGGAGCAGCAGTGATAGGGATCGGCATGTTTGTACCGTGTCAGTTTCAGGCAGTGAAAAAAAAAAATACTATAAAAAAAAATAGGGTGATTGTCAAATTTGAAAAAGTAAAAATAAATCCCAGAACTTAAACAGAGAGTTATAGTTCTAAGGATGATGTCTCAGCTACGCTTTGCCATTCACTTTTTTTATAGAATAAGCAAAATACGGGCTAAAAATAATACATCAGCAAAAGAAAGGAGAAAAAAAGCAGGACAAAAATCTTTGTAAACCGATATCACTTGACTTTTGGGCATACAAAGAATTAGCAACTATGAAAAAACCCCAGATTTTCCTTTGAGTTCCTAATAGAGCAGGACAAATATTTAAATTTTCCAACACTTCCCCCCCCCAGGTTTTTTTTTTTTTTTATTTAGTGGCAGAATTATTTGGTGGTTTACAAATCAAGGAAATCACGGTTTCTGACACTGTAAGTTTGTCACCTTTGCTAAAAAATAGCCTGTAGAGAGACCGCATATTCACTCAGGTTGAAGGTCAAAACTTCAGGTTTTGTTTGTGTCTTTTGCAGAAAAGCACATTTTTCCTAGTCAGCCACTTTCCATTGGAAGCTGTGCATTTGTAAAAAGGTTGGCTAAAGACTGGAAGCTCTTTGTGCAGGGTTCATCGTTTGCTGTATTTTTATAGCATGCTCAGCATGCCAGAGACACAGTCTCCTGGGTTGTGGCTGACCATGGCTAGTGCAATACAAGGAATATTAGGAAAATAAAAACAGGGTGGGAACAGGGTAAGGAGATTACAGAAAACAACTCTCCTGCCATCCTTCTGCAGACCCTGTGCACCCACCCACACACACACACACACAGACATACACAAGTAAAAGCTGTGCTTAAGCTAGTCTCTGCGAAAGCATCTTTATCAATATTCTTACTCTGGGAAATGAACCCCTGGGCAGCATCCTGTACCAGCAGTGCCTACCAGTCTGCGATTTCTGCCTTTCAGGAGGAAGAAAAAAAAAACCCAAACCTTATCACAATATTGGAGGAAGGAACGAGGTTTCTCTTTCTTTTTTTTTTTTTTCATGGATATGAATTGAAAGGAACAAACATAATAGTGATGACCCTCCAACTGTAGCTGATTATCTTACTCTAATCTACTTTTATCTTTTGATTTAGTTACAGCACTCACAACAAAGTGCAAATTTCACAAGCCCACGGGCCCAGCTATGCACACACTCCCATGAAGGCAGCGTGTTGCTCTGATTATATCCAGCCAGTGCTTTAAGAGCATTTAAAAACTTTGTTCCTACAGAGCTGAACCAGAGGAACCCTCTCTTGAGATTCATAAGCGTTTGCCACTTCTGTTTCCAGCTAAAAGAGAAACTCAGAGGCAACTGTCATAAGGAAAAGTTGCATTAGCAGTATTTTTTGATCAAAGTGGAAGATAATTCCAGAAACACAACATTTAGGAGACGAAGGCCCTTTGCATCAAGTCAGGTTATGCAGTTACACTACCAAGGACTTTACTGGCACAAATGAAATTTTAAAATCCTGTGAAACCACTCTGGGTATTTTCTACTGATTTCCCATCTCAGAGAAACACATCACTCATATAGCTTTCTTATCATGATTTAGAAATGTATTGTAACTTTTACTTCCAGAGAGAAGGATTACAAATTGTGACAGAATTTAAGAGGAAAACATTCACTGAGAGATATCTAAAGACATTTCAGTTTTTGTGTGAAATATAGACATAATCCTGATCTGTTCTTCCTCAGTTGGAAGCATTTGCCAATATACAAGAAGATTAAAATATAAGATTAAAAGATGTTTCATGATACTCCTACAGTAACTGGCCTAAAGGTGAATTCTTGTTTCTGTAGCTAGTACCTAAACACACAATCTGTGAACAATTAAATAGGAAAGTAAGTTTGTCTTTCTTTGTTTCCCTTTACAACAATATAGAACAGAATACTATTAATGCTGTTATAGACTATTGCAATTACAGCACTTTGTGCCACTAAGTGAAATAGAAAGATTACTCAGATTACAGAATCTCTGGAAATGTATGAAATCTTTCCAATGGAAATCTTACTTATTAAGCAACTCTGGATTGTAATTATTTTTAGCTAATTGGAGAAGAAAATATTTTCCAACCTCCATTTTTGAGGAGGTACAGTTATAATATTCCTACAATGTCTCTTGGTTTTGAGATGTGGCATATTATTCAGCCTGGGTCCTTTGATGTGTGTTTTTCCCTCAATCCATGCTCCAACAATTCTGTCATACAGAGAACTGAAAATTAAGTTATTCTCACCAGCAATACTCCCCCACAAAGAATCTATCAAACCATAGATATAAACCTCAGAACAATCCCTGCCAGGTTTCTCATGCAAATGCTGCAGAAAAACTTACAAGAGCACTTTAAGATATTGAGAACCCTTCAATACAACCCAGTATAATAACTTTTACTTGCTAATTTCTATGGGTCAGTTGCAAAGGAATAGACCTGTCAATCTTTTTCAGATGTAGCAGAATTTGTCTGTCTACAAACAGGGATGCTTTGTTGTTGCCATAGAGACTAATCCTCCACTTTCCTTCTGTTGACACAGCTAGTCACACTCTAAACTACCTGATCACACTTTTAATAGGCAGCTGACTCCAGTACCATAAAATGCTCAAATCAAGTTCGCAACACTTGACACAGCTACTGTTGCTTTTTAAAATTAATAATAATAATAACAAAAAAATTATAATAAAGTGTTGCATGAGGAGAATTCAACCACTCGCCTCAAAAAGTGGATTATACAGAAATAGTGACTGTCTAACAATTACTTTGCTCAAGTTCCAACTTAATTATATTATTCTAAGTGAATAAATTGCTATAATAGAGGAAATGTTAACTCAAACTTGCTTTTTTAAATCTTGGATATGAGTTTCTGTTAAGCATCAATTGATTAAACATACAAAGAACTATTACAATTATCAAGAAAATAATTTCTGCTTCTTTTCACAGAATTCAGTGTATTATATAATTTTTCTCATTTTCAAATTTTAAAACCTGACAGGAAAACAAAAGTGGAGGCAACTCACACCCTGCAATGAAGCAATGTTCTGAGAAAGGCAATTTCCATTCATCTGACTTGAAACTTTTTGATGTTTTAATAAATATTCTATACTTAAAGCTGATTCAAAGTCTATTCAAACCTTCTCAGTTTGTAAAGCAAATAGTCAGAAGTGAGCCTTTTTCTTTATTAAAAACAAACAAACAAACAAACAAACAAATAAAAGGTTCAAATATGTTTTCTTTTGTCCAGGTTAGAATAAATTTACAAGCTGTTTCTTATTCATTGCTTAAATGGAAGGGACAAAACCAACAAAATAGACAGACATTAATGCAATAAATGAACTTTTTGCTGCTAAAATGAAAGAAAGTCTTAATTAAGTTTTTCATGATGGCATTAATTTCATGTTTATGTTATCTAAATTATTTTGCACATTGGCAATAAAATGTCTCTACTTCCATTCTTCAAACTGTCTTTAGCTTCTTTAGTCTTCAGTGTTAAATTGCTAATTCTCTTCTTGGTTCCTCCCAATACAGAATGAAAGTTCTAAAGGTAATTTTCAAAGCTATTTTGTCCTCTTTTAACATATATTATAAAAAGTTTGTTGTGACTCCTTCAATTAACAAGAAAAATTGATGTGTATCATTAATTACGTCAGTAGAAATCATAAATCATCACTGAGTGCTGCAATTAATTATTTTAAAGTCATGTGAAGACAAATGACAGGCAGAAGATAAATACACAGACCCTTCAGATCAGAGTGAAATGCAAGAGGAAAAAAATGGAGAAGAAAAGATGCAATAAAATCAGCAACAGTTTATGAATTAAAACACATGAATCATTTTCCCCTGTTTTAACAATGTTATTAAAAGCATTATAGCAAAGCCAAAATGCCAGTAGAAGTCAATGGTGCTTCCATTACAAGCCTTAATTTTTAAGGCATGTGTATTTTTATTTTTACTATTTATAAACTGACAGAAAATAATTAACTTACCCTTTTTGCTTTCAATTTGTCTTTGTTTTGAAGAAGGGTGGCTACAGTGCCGGAAGGATCAAGCACCCTTTTTTTAGTGTATTTTAGTGTATTTTACCATCTTTGCTGCTGTAATGTGTAATGGCATGATGTTTTAACCAACATTTTTCTGCTGGAAAAATGACTAATGTGAAAACAAAATGGCAATTTTCTGTATATATATTAGTCATATTTGAATGATACAACCTACTAATTTAATTCTATTCATCCTTTAACATTTTCACTAAGAAAAGTGGCTCAGAATACCCAGGAACATGTAGAGGAATTATGTTAGTAATGCATACCCTAAAGCACAGGCTTTTCCTGAAAGCTGAGCCAAATAGATAGGCTTACAGAGCTCATGACTTTTAACAAAAGTTGCTATTCTTATGATCCAAATGTAGGTATTTCCACAGTATAGCTACCTTCATAGATCCACGGAGGTGCATAAATATGGGCTAATAGAGTCTCAAAAATTCTTGCTGGAAGGTAGTGTGTAAATGAAAAAAAAATGAAGTTGGAATTTATCTTAGAAGATAAGAAGTTTATGTAAAAAAAATGGAGGATTTAATACTTGGACTAACCTTCTTCATACGGATGTCTGCAAATAAAACTATATATACTAATTCTGTATGTACCTATAGGTACCTTCATGTCACTAGAAGCTCATGCAGTTCGAACTCCCTTTTTAGCTGCAGCCTAGAGGCTTTGGACACAGTACAAATACCCACAGTGAGAGAAAGTTTTCAAGTTCAGGATTTAAACACAGTTTTTTTCCAGTTAATTAAGCAGAGACATAGTATATGGTGTTTCAAATAATATACAAACCACCGAGGCATTCATAATTCTCACATTCAGTGAATGACACCTGACCCTTTCCCATTTTTTTTTCCCAACATAGGGTACACACAGGAGATGCTATCACTGTAGACAAATAACACAACTTCACACCCTCACTGAATCTCCAGCTATGAAACTAGAAGAAGCTCTACTAAGGTACAAAGAGTTGTACTTTGTAGAGGAGAGGAACACACTGCAGAATCAAAAACTTGCCATCCATTCACCTTAATACTTTAAGGGCATGTGAGCTTTTGATTTGCAAAAGTGAGTTAGAGTGGTGAAGAAGCATTACCTATTCTAAAGCATTACACAGAATGCCATGAGAAAACATCTGTGAACAGAGAGAAAACAAGTTCTGGGGTCTTAACTCACCCTTATGCCACAGGCACGTGAATTTTACAGTCTTTTGCTTTTGGTAGATTTGCTTTTAAATCCCTTATTTGTTCCAAGGTTCACTTGTGCAACATTGTCTCTAAAATGTCAGCAACCACTTGAATTTTTATTCTGCTTTAGCTACCAGTAACAGAGCTAAGCAAGAGACAAGAAAGTGAAGCACTGATGAAGAGACCCTTAGGAAACGTCTCCTCAGTCTCAGGCTGCTGAGAGTAGTTCCCAATACTTTTGTCAGCATCAACAATATTATGATTTTTTTTGGGACAGTGTTCATCATAAAAATACTGCTTTCTCAGCTTGTTGTTGTACACGGTCACAAAAATGGTGCATATAGATGAAGGTGAAGACACAACATCTTGTCATTACTTTTTCCAAAGACATAGGGAGTCACAGAGTTTCCCCTGACCTCAAAAAGAGTCCTGTATTCAGAGACCTTATCTTTCTTTTTTTTTTTTAATGTCAGACTACTCTAATATCCAAATGATGGCAAGTGCACACTAAACGAAATCATAAACAGGCCCAATAGAATCACTCATCAGTTTTGATTGTTGGCAATAAATGTTCCTTTTTGACATTCAACTTATCTTGACTACTCCATATCATGAGTAATTCCAAGAAAATCAATAGGATTGCCCAATAAGTAAATTTTATGTTAAGCACGAAGTTAGAAGGTGTGAAATTTGCCTCATATTTCTATTGCAAAACATGTCTTTGCTGTATTCTGATCCCATGCAAACATTTCTGTTGTGGTAAATGTATTTCACTTCACTGAAACAGTGAAACATATACAGAAGGTTCTTTGTAAAGTTAGCCTTGAAAATGAAGGTTCAGTGCTCCAAAAAAGGCTCCTAAAAGTCTCACATGACCCTCAGCATTCTAGTTTGTAAACTTGCATGGAGACATTAATTTCTAAACTACTGAAGCAGCGGACTGCTCCAAGTGAATTTTTATGCTGTACTTTTACAAGGCAGCTACATCAAACTTATAGGATATTTTTGTAGACCACTAGTATGGGAACCACCACTTCTTAAAGCACTGTTGGCAGCATTTCACATACATGCAACAATATATGTACACTGTCCTTTTACTAAATCCTTTGCAAACTGAAAAGATAGCATCATCTTCTGTTACAGGGGATTTAAAAGTAAGCCCAAGTGTAAATATTGTAATTATTTATAAAGAAAATTTTCCATTAAGAAAAAAAAAAAAAAAGGATTCAAATATGTTAAATGTGTTAAATGATCAGAATCCTTCTATAATGCATTTTGGAAACTGTTCCTCAAACAAAATAATTCATTGGAGTATATCTTATTTTCTTAACTTTTGCTTACACTGGTAAAGATGACCTCTTGCAGATCAATTTTCCACTGTTTCCAATCCTTTGTACTCCTGGTTGCACATTGCATGCTCTCCTTATGCAAGTTTCCACTTGCAACAAGAGAAAGGATTTAAAGATCAAAGAATATTGATCTTCGTTCCAAAGTCAATGCCACATATCCTAATGTGTGCATCAAGCAATGGCAGTTAATTTACAGTCATGCACATGAGGGAGGACAAACCTCTTTGTCAGAGCTGGTGTTCAGAAACAAAAAAACTCCAACAAAACCAACTTAACGAGACTACCAGATTATTCATGCAAAATGAAAAAAGAGCCATCAAAGAGGAATATAAATGTAAAAGTTGTGTTCTTTCACTGTGTTTCAATTCCACTCTTCCCCCCAACAATTTTTTTTTTGTAATAGACCGCAGCAAAAAACCTGTTTTTCAAAGTTCTGCATGCCTTGCTTGGTCTTAAAATGACTACTATGAACAATTCTAATTGTTATGGACTCTAAAGTCTTTATTAATTAGATGTAATGCTAAAAGGACAACCTTATAAAACCAGTTTCACTGTATCCTTCACATTTCTTCCACCACTTTGTGTATCCCAGTGGCCCTCAATTGTGTTACAGATTTTTGACTATATGGTGAAGATTTATCTTCAGTTATTGTTTCCCCT
>JANVCC010010369.1:2450254-2475370 GCA_025345505.1 Todiramphus chloris collaris
CCCCCCTTCCCCCCCACAAATGTAGAGATACTATTAAAGGCAGCTCCTTGCCACCAGAATTCTGGGTAGGGAAAGAGAGACTGAAGGGGAAAAGAGTGCATGAAGGGTTTTTGTTGTTGTTCTTTTGGTTCTTCATACTTTCAAAAGATAGAGATTTTGCTCACAAAAAGATTACAGAACTATACCCTGCTGCTTATAAATCTTAAGATGTATTTTGTCTATTCTTCCAAAGAGCCTGCTTTTGTCACTCTTACTCCTCCTGAGCAATATTTTATATCAGTATTAGAGCAGTATTTTCTCTGTGTTAATAAATGGCAGAACAGAATAGGTTTCTTTTTATTAACTGCCTTTAGAAGTCTGCCTCTCTAAAATGTATTTTTAAATGTAGAATTATTCAGCTTTTGTCACAATCCTCTCCCCTTCAAAAATAAATCAAAATGGTTGATATATAAAAGTTCAAGATAGGTGAGATTTCAAAGGCTAATCCCTGAGAAAAATAAAACAGAATATCAAGAAACCAGTTACCCAATTCTACTAGTTCTTGGACTGGGAAGAGTAATACAAAGGATGTGTGTGATGGTGAAGTCTGAAAAGTTACTTAAATGCTTTTCAAACCTACTTTAGACCTGGCTATGAATATGCTATGAATCCATTGTTCACAAAAGATATTCTTTCTGATAAAATAAGTGAAATTGGTCTTGATTGACAGCTATGAGAAAAAGTTCTCCTTGACATCTCTGGGACTAGGTTTTTTCCTATAAGGATCTACCCTGCTTCTTATTTGTGATCAATTCCCTTATAACTAGTTGTTTTGACATGAAATGGAGTGATGTTTACTGCTCCTGGTGAGGATCCGCAGTAATCATATTTGTCTGGGTGTGAAGAAGCCACTGACAAACAAACATCACAGTACAAACAAGTGAGGTGGCAAAGTATTTTCGTCTGTCTGTAACCCACCAAGATCATTGCATCTCCCTAGCCGTGAGAAAACTTGCCAAAAATAATTCAGGTGTAATAACATGAGCGTGAATTAATGACATTTCATTAATGTGGTAGAATGCATTTTTTTCCTATTACATGATCAAGAATGAGGCTGGAATTTAAGCTAAGTAATGAAGTTTAACTGAAAGTGAAGATTAAAGAAGGGTAATACTGATGAGTTAAAGAAACACTCCAGATATAAGAGGCGTTTATTCACACTGGAAAAACATTTCATACAACTTTCAGCATAATCTCGAATTATTAAGACTATGCAGGCACATCAATTACTGAAATTGCCTATTTATGTGGCATATGGAGCATCTGCAGCATGCCTGACCTTATAAGGCGGACGTTTTTAGAAGAAGTGTGTCCTTTTGGTGAAAAACATAGGTTGCCTAAGGTCACCTGGACCACAACAGTGTCTGTATACTAATAATTAACAGACTATTTTGCAGCACATAAGCATCTGAGAAAGCAAATGCCTTTATGGACCTTCCTATAAGGTAGCTACTCAGTCTATTTGCACCCACTCTTTGGGGTTGGCTGATAGCCTCACAATCTTAATCGGATTTCTGTGTGACTAGACAGCATTCTTGATTAACAGTTTAGCATCTGAGGAAATACCATCATCATCAGCCCTCCAGCTGACAGAAGTAATGCTTGGAAAAATGAATGTGGTTTTGTTTTCCAGGAAAGAAAGACTGATTCAGAGATTTTACAGGGTTATTTTTGTGTCTGGTGAATTAATACATTATTTTACTGCTGTTTTTGGAGATTGATATTAATTTGGGTATGAAAAGTAGAGCTCTGACTGGCATGAAGGCAATCTTTAGCTGTATGTATCCTGTTTGTAGCAAACTTCCAGATTACTTTATCTGCCTTTATGACTTGCTGCTCTGCAGAAATATGCATGTATGTACAAACATTAACAGCTTTACAGCAGAGAAGTAAGGATTAAAGAGGCTTTATCCTTTTATCCTTTCCATCATTATCAGCTAGCGTGGTATGTGCTCCTGTATTACATGAAGATGAACATCCCCTGCCTCATCCCCATTTAGATTATAGTAGTGTACTCTTCATTATGTGTACCTAGAGATATATTAAATAAACATAGATATTAGTTCTTTATGTATGATTAACACTGTAACCAAAACAAAAAAAAACCCAAACTATTCCAGAAAGTTTAGCAGACAACACGCAGAGTATTTACTACATAGCTGAAGATCTCTTTGGACAAGGAATAGCCTTTATACACAAGCTTAATAACAAGGCAGGTTGAAAAAAGGTATGAGAACAATGTCCACTCTGTGAAACTCCCACTGGGTACATAAAGAACAGCATTATACAGTCTGGAGAGAAGCCACTTCGAGGTAGAGAGTTTAGCTTTTATTAGCTGAGGGCCACTAAGTAGTTTTGGGTGTATCTATTACATTTTTTTTTTTTTTTTTCAGCTCTGGAGAAGAGGTAAAATGGCCTTAGTGCAAGGAATAACTTGGACTCCAGCTTCTTCTTGTTTTTTAAATGTGATTTGGGTCAACGAGAAACAAAACAAAACAAAAAAATATCTGCAGGACAAAGCGTAACAGAAACGCACAACAAAATGAAATGTTTGTGCTGCAGCTCCATACAACAGCTAAAGTCCTTCATGCTGGTGGGGAAAAAAAAAAAAGTTGCACAGTTTCTTCCCAGCCACAGGTCTCCATCTTAGCTTTTGAATATAAACCTATGCAGCAAGATGTTTGCTACTCAGATGAACAGTCTCTGACTTAGGAGCCAAGACTGAGAAACAATGAAACTTCATCACACGAGTTGTCTGCGAAGTCCGAAAGTAGGAGGCTGAATAATTAAAGGATTGTTGATGGATACACTTCTCTGGAAATTTTATGTCTTTTCTGCTCCTAAGATTTCCTATAAGTTTCCAAAACAGACTGAAGAATTATTATTATTATCAATATTAACTCAGTTTAGTGTCTGTATTTTTTGAGAAATAAACTGACATTTCTGTATGGGTTGAACCAGAATATGGATTTTCCTTTTTGCTCCTTTTTCAGTCTTTGTAGGATTTTGTAGCTGAAAATTTTGCTATTTACATGATCCAGTGGACCATTCTCTTCAGTCTCTCAATATTATTTTTTTTTAAATCTTATTCATATGCATGGAGCCTTATATACCCAAAGTATACTCCACTGACTGGATGCTGATATCCAGACAAAAAGCTACATGGGGTGCAGTCACAGCTTACACAGGTAGGAATCTGCAGGCAAAACAGAGGCAAAACATCAAGACCCTGGTGATGAAAACAATGGTGGAAAGTGGTGCAATATCACTGGCTTTCAATATTGCAGAATCTTTTGAACTGAAAAGAAAAAAAAAAAAAAATATTAAAATAATGCCAGACTTGCTTGTGTGGGCCAATATTTGTTGTGAGCTTTCCCAAAAGCATCACACATTGTATAATACCTGCTTTTAAAGTACATAATTATTTATGGACCTAACCACGGAACTCTTTCTGTTTTAAAAAGGGAATTAAATTCAGGCAAGATTTTGGACTGACGTTTCAGGCAGGAATGGTCATCTGCTTGTAGACAGAGAGTGATGCTGCTGCAGCTGCTTCTATTCATTATACTGTATTTCACGTTTACTTCACTGTCAACCTTTTATGCATTGAATTGGCAGCGCTAGGGAAGGACTTATTCACTACAGGAGCATGTTTCTGAGCTGCTCTGGGCTTACAGCCACACACATGAGAGTAGAATCTACCCTCATAGGAAACACAGGAGAATTTAGTGAAAGAATACTTCTGTTTATCCTCCTCCTGGTTCTTTTTCTTCCTCTTCCTCACTTATCAAATGAAGCAACAGCTTTCTTCGATAACACGGGTAGAGAGTTAATTCCCAAGATTCCCACTTTGATATTTCCAAGTTCCTGGGAACTCACATTCCTGCCAAGAGCAAAAACCATTTAGTAAATCTCTGAGAGCTTTTGTAAATAGGATGCCATCCAGCAGATTAATCAGACTTTCAAAGTAAATAGCTGAGGGGTTTGGTAAACAAGAGTTATAATAAAGCAGAGTGTTAAAATACATATATGTATGTATTTTATATATATATATATATAAATGCTTGCATTACAGGCAGGAAACAATTCATGCCTAGGACGACTGCATTATTAGTCACAGCACTACGACCTCTCACCCTCAGTGATAAAGTACACAGGTCAGAATTGACAATACATACTCATGGCTGATCATGGCTGCCAGTTATTGATCCGAGGAGGAGGAAAAAAAAGAAAACTTTGCAGGAAAAACATTGCTCTGAATTACAAACACGCATTCTCCTGAGACTCAGCAACTCTCTGGGTTTCTCCCACTGGAGCTGGAAAGCAAGAAGTGAGTTCAGCCAGTATTTAATATCAAGTGAATGTGGTGTTTAATCAATACTATTCTGCTTTTGTTCCACGATGTGGAAAGCAGTGTCTATTCATTCAGTAAAGGTTAATGCCAAGGGTCAAGTGATTTCACACTCTCTGTAGGATCCACAACATTTCAGTAGTTCAGATGCCTTGGACAATGATGACTCAGTTGGACTGATTTATTGCCACTCTAAGGCCCTGCTTAATACTAAAGTGCTATCTTATGATAATACCTCAGAAAATAGCACTGATAAAAGAGGAGGCAATAATTACCTACATTTTGAAGTAATGTCTTCATTTCTAACATCCTATAAAGATGTAAGGTCCATTTAAAATGATCTGCTCCTTGTATTAGCAAGTCAGTTAAATCAGATATTATCAGTGTTCTCTGGTTTATGAAATGCTATCTATGCAAAAGAAATCTGGTGGACGTATTAAGAAAAATGCAAATTGCAAGCAAATGTAATACAGTACATTATTTAACATACATTTTAAAGAATAACTTATTTCCTTGTCTACTTTCCCAAATAAAGAAATACTGTTCTAAGGCAGATTAATAAGACAAAAAATGGACAAAAATTGTCAGGCAATGTAGAATAAAAATATCACAATCACAGATGCTCTATGTTCTAATCAAGCTTTAATATCTGAGACCACATAACCAACAGTATTTACAATTGCTTCTTTTATTTTATTGTTTTTTTCTTTACAGTTTCTAACTTAAGGGTATATATGCAAAAAGGGGAGAGCTATATACTCCCCTTCAATCTGATACACTGAAAATGACATTAGGTGAGGTCATTGTCTAAATCAGAATGCATTTGACTTTGTCAGGTGTTCTAATTTTGAACATGTTAGTATCCCTGATTATTATTCAGCAATGTCTTATTCAAGATGTGTTTTATATAATGAAAGAAGTTCAGATGTCACCAGGAAAATAGTGTGAGAAGAATTAATTGGAAGGCTTATCAGAGAAAAGTAATTTAGAATCCAGCTCTACCTAATATATCATTGAATGATGAATATACCAATCAATTAGCGAAATAAAATAAATTCTGCAAATTTGACTGAAGACATCCTATTATTATAAGTGGGAGGATATTTGGAACAGTTAATTACTCCTTATTTTAGGTTCTAAGTATTCAAAAATCCTTTATGCAAATTTTCAGCATCCTTCTCTCCCCTCAATTACAGATATTTAGAAATTTCTTCTGACTCGTTTCAAATGACGATGTCATATTTTCTATAACACTACAGCAGATATAGAAGAAAGACATTTTAATGCTAGTTAAAGGAAAAAAAAATCCTGCATTCCTACGTTTGTAAGATACTGTATTGTCTTACAAAAAAAGAGTAATCAATGCAAAAAAGACAAAATGTTAAACACTGTATTTATTGAGAAATGGCCTAATTATTATGAAAGAAATCTACATTGTAAGGCAGCCAGTTTACTATCTTTGACGTAATAAATTGTTACTGATATTGTTAAATGTTTAGTGAGTGAATTTATCTTTCTACTCTTTGACTTCTCTGAATAGGAATTCTTAAAAATATCACTAAATGTTATAAACAATGGTGAAGCAACAGCACTGAAGACTAAAACCAAGAATGCCAAGACTATAGGCTTAATTTTATAGATTTAAAAAGCTCTACATAGTTCATGTTCCATACAATAGATTCATGCTACCTGACATCTGTTGATTTTTTCCTCTCCCAACAAGGTTTCAAATTCACATTCTGAAATTTAAAACCCCACCATCTTTCTAGTGAAAATTTCTTGCAGAAATTTGGGCCCTGGTAACTAACATGTTTCAGAGACTTCTAAGACCATCTCCAGGGACATCTGGAACAGAAAAGAAAAAGTTTTCCTATTTAAAACTGATCAAAGTCAAAATATAAAATCCTTTGTATTAGGATGGAAAGTTTGTATTTTTACTTGAAGAAGATGCTTTCTTTAATTTACTTAAAAAAAGAATGCCTTGAAATGAATATTCAGATCAACATCACTGTAATACCTAACAAGATACCAACGAATGAAGAAAAAAAAAGATTAAAAAAGAAAAGACATGCCTAAAATTAGGCTTCTGAATCCATACTTAGGCAATTAAATAAAAGGCCTAATTACGAAGACTGCCAAACAGCCAGGAGCTCCTATTATAGTGGGTGTCATCCTATTGCAGGGAGGGCAGTGAACTAGCTGGCTCCTGAAAAATGTGGCTGAGTATCCAGGCTAATTATGCAAAATACTCACTTTGTGACAGAGTGCAACATCAGTGAGATTTATAGAGGCAGATTTAGCTGTCTTTTATATACTGAGTGATACAGACTGAATTTGGACCTCCGTTCATGTGCAAGTTATATGTGATATGAATGGACATGTGAATCAATCACGAACAAAGCTTTTAGTACAGCTCATCTGCTTAGTCCTGATTTATACTCTCGTCTACAGTTTGGTTCTGGTGTTATCCCTCTTTGTTTGTTTATTTAATCTTCAGTTGTGTATAACTTTGTGGTTGAGTTTTAACTGCGTAACATTATTATACTGCAAACAAAATTAAAATAGCACAAATAAAATGTTTTCTAAGCATTACAAATGAACAAACCAAAATTATCTCAAAATTTAATTATTAGAAAACATAAGTACTGATTTCATATTTCTAGGCCACCTGCCAAAGACAGTCAAAATAAGATGACAGTTAATCTTGCTTAGTTTTATGAAAAATAACACATTGTTTGAGATGATTCAGTTGGAGATAAGTTATTTGTAAAACAGAAATTTACCTCATGGTACTTAATACATGCATAAATAAAAAACAGCCATGGTAGCTTGAATTCTACTCCAACAGCACTCACTGATGGTAAAAAGACTCTTCTTAGTCTCAGGACTCATGGGAAGAGGACTTCTTGAAGGACAGAAACTCTTATTTGTAGGAAATTTAAACAAACAAACAAACAAACAAACAAATTGCTAAAATGAGGATATCACCAACCTTTGAGATGCAATCTTTTCTTCCAGAATTGTTTCTGTGGCTTCACATTGCACAGGTGTGCAATGGATTTCATGCACTCAGGTGCAACCTGTTGAGAATGCATATGTGCATCTTAAAAATTTCGAGACTCCCAACTGTTAAAGGTTGGCTTCCACTGACCTAGAAGATTAAACAGCTACTGCCAGCATTCTGAACAAGTCTGGCATCCTAACTGAACCTGCAGAGTGACTTTGGAAAGGCAAGACACTTACTTTATGCTCCCAGCTGCACAAGGGTAGAGTAAATGTGGTTTTTCATAACACTATGATTTGCAACAGACACCAGGCCAAACTGAAATGAATAAACAAGCTTTCAGAAATTACTTAGATGATGTCGTGCTATGGTCAGTTTGGTTGGAAGAACTAAAATCAAAACAGTCCTTCAAACCTAGGAAAAATTCAGAAGAATAGCAGATGATGTATGTTGCTTACCTTCTCATTTTCTTTCCTTCAAGAATGTCTTCAAGAAGCTATTTATGATAGAAATGCAGGTCACCACAAGGGAGGTTCTAGGAGAAAAACATTTCCCTTTACTTTCAATTCTAATGAAAATCCCCGTCTTTCCTCAAAACACACCATTTGTAGAGTGCCATTATTCTCTGCTCTGAGTTTGCTACCCACGGTGTCTCTAAAACAGGAAATTAAATTCACCTTTATGGGCCTGTAAGCTAAATCCCCTCATTTACTCGTAGTCATAATATTATGTTTCTCAAGAAAACACCCAGGAGTAGCTACACCCTGCACCTCCAGGCTGCACAGCTCTTGCTCAGCCCCCTGTGATTTCACTTGTTGTCATCCCTCCATCCTGCCAGGATGGGCAAAAGCATCCCTTGAGAGCACTGCTCCCATCTCTGTCCCCTCTCTGTCCTACATCACAGGGTCCACCTGAGCGTGCAGCATCCTGAATCCTGGCCCCAGGCATATTCAACAGCCTTGCCAATTTCCCACACTTGTGAAGCAGACAGGGGAGAAGATGTCAAAGGCAGCTGTTTTACTGTGCAGCATTAGTCTGTTTTTAATCTCTTCGCTTCAGTTGCCGAACTGAAATGTTATATAAATATGTCATTCTTTATGACAAAAGGCAAATAAATGCTAATAATATCATTAAAAGGAAACTTGTGTCTGGGGTGTAATGGGGAGATCAAGTGACAGAGGCAGTAGCTTTTGCTCAAGTGTTCTTTCTCTTAAAAAATTGACGCCACTGCAGCCCAACAGTTGGGTTATATTGATCTGAGATATACACAGCACAAATTCTCCAAACCAGTTCTCCAACTGACATCATTAAGAACAGGAATGCTGAACGGTGATCCCCAGACTGAAACCATCCTCTGGCCATCTGCTGTGGTAAACCTCGAGTTACTGTTGGAGCCTGGGCTTGACTGACCACATTCTGCAATGAAGCCTCTATCTGGCCCTCAGGGGTGAGGTGTGCAGTGCAAGCACATGGCCTCTTTGGTACAAAGTGCATAGTTTTGTATAGTTTTGCATAGTTTTTGCATCATCTTTACCTGTAACGTACAAACCTTCACTATGAATGCGGCCTCACCACTTCATTTCTTGAGTGTGATTATCAAATAACACATACTTAAACTAGACGACAAGAGGAACCAGCACTCTCTTTGAGTCAATCAAAGACACTATGGTTTGTCTAGCTTGGATTAAGCAGTCTTTAATCTTTACATGCACATTATTTGTTCTGCCTTTGCACAGTGCCCACCACAGTGAGACCCTCATCCAGCACTGGAGCAAATAGACAGTACAAAAATACAGAATGCTCTTACTTCCTTTCATAACTGATGACTTATCATCTTCTCAGGCATCTAAATACTGTGCTTACACATAATGCTGACTGAAGATCAAACGAGTGTGTAGACAGCATCCCTGCACAACCTCTCATTCCTCTCCACACAGCTGTTCACATCATATTTGAGGTC
Organism: Todiramphus chloris collaris; assembly: GCA_025345505.1. NCBI lineage: Eukaryota > Metazoa > Chordata > Aves > Coraciiformes > Alcedinidae > Todiramphus > Todiramphus chloris. The sequence continues at coordinate 2,459,609 of JANVCC010010369.1, forward strand.
AGTTCAGTCAAAGCTACCTCAGCTTTGTTAAATTTTTTGACAATACTGTAGCTTTTGGATGCCAGTGCAAACAAGCTGCCATCACATCCCCAGGATTAGGAAAGATTTTAAACTTCAGTCAACTTGGCCTTGTTTGTTTGCCTTAGCTAAGATGAGGAGTTGTCAAACTACACAATTTCCATAGCTGTCAAAGATGTTTTTGAACATGCAAATCTGCAGTACATTTTATCACAAACATTGCAAAAAGCTTTAAAACCGGGACATATGAAATATGTATACTTTCTTTTTGTTAAAAAAAAAAAAAAAAAAAAGGATTCTCTAGCTCAGCATATAGGTCTTCACCCTGTATATCAATGTATTGCTGTCTTGCTTGTTTCATAGCCAAATGGAAACAATAGAGCATCAACAGCATTGTCACATCCTTCAATTTATCTCGTTTGAGCCTTTTATTACACACAGGCATGAAGAACGCTATTCTTACTCAGTTTTTGTTCAGCTTGGAAGCCTTGAAATTTTCTGGGGGTGTGACCTAATCCCACATATCAGGCTTAATTTATCCCACCAAACAGTTATTCAAGAGAGGTTGGTGAACAAAAGCAGCATCTTGCCTAATGTACTGGGAGGGATGATGAGCATTCTGGAGCATATTGGGTCCATTCATCAGTTCTCAGGTATGGACTCCCCTTCCTCACTTGGTGACCACATTACCAACCCACAGTCCAGAAAATACCTGTCTGTGGTCTCTGCAGCATGTTAAAAGTGAGTGGAAGGTGTCACTTACCATTTAATGCATGAGAAATGGCTACAATGACTAGGAAATGATAGGTAGTTATTTCCAACAGCCTTCACCACAATTCAAAATAAGGGTTCTTTTTTTCTGTCCAAATCAGTACACTTTACATTAATGAACTTAACAGAAAATACATTTTAGGAAATGCGCGTGTGTCCAGTTTATTTAAGTTTTGGGGGTTTGCCAACAACAATGTGTAAACTTCAAAGATGTTTCATCTGCTTTAGGCACACAGACACCTCCTTTGGCTTTCCCCTCTGACGCTGTGCTCTCCTCCCTCTCCGTAGACCTCTGTCACTGGTGACACACGGAGGAGCAGACGCGGTGGTGACTCATCAGCCTCCAGGTCTCACTGCACCCTGTGTTCTTCCACGGGTGCCTCTAAACACACGTAAGCTGGTTCTTGCACACACGGCAGAGTTCTCAGCTTTTCATGAGAGAATTCTCAGCTTTTCGTGAGAAAAAAAAGTTGCTCTTTGAGTTTTACCTGATGGGAAGCTTTCATCTTGGTTACAATTAGAGATTTCGCGTTATATGGTACAGCACCAAGGGACTATTTGAAATGCTAATGAAAGACCCAGACAACACAGACTGAAGGATCTGTTGGAGAAACTGCAGTACCAACCAAGATGCAGAGGAGACTGTGAGGAGAGCACGGTGTTTATCTCTGCTGTGGCAAGCCTGTTGCCCCCATCAGGCAGAAATGTTGGGAAGCATTCCCTGGTGTTGAGCTTTTAGTTTAGATTCATTTTGAGTCATTTATTTCGAATAAGACGAATCGCTCTGTTCTGCCTACAGAACCCCAATACAAAACATCATGTTTCCCCGCTTTCCACATGGAATAAACATACAGGAGCGAAACAGACAAGATTTCATATTATATTTGGCAGTTAGTCTAATGAATCATTGCCAATATACATTTCTTCTAGAAACACATTGCTTATAGTATATATGGAGTGTTAAAACCTTTATATTCCAGGATATTATAAGACTAAGCTGAACACAGCTATTTCCAGCACAGAAATACAGCTGTCAAGAAATAAGGTTGATTTGAATACTGCCCTTTTACTTTTTCTTAAGGGCAGCAGTCCTCTGCACTCCTGCAGACATCTTGAAGGGGTTGTTGAAATGTATTATTCTGCACATTCGATACCATGTAGGACTCTGAAGAGATAAAGTTATACAATGCCTTGGGCAATTATGAACAAGGATTACAGGGAAAAAAAAAAGAAGGCTGTTAGTGTAGAGCATAAGCAGCATGATATAAGCAGAATATTTAATATTTAGGAGAACAAAACAAATACAACACTGCCCTGGCTCCCACAATAACAGGCACCATTTCTTTTCTGTGCAGTTCAGATCCGTTTATCTGAACCAGCAATGTTCAAATTCATTAATGAAGCCATTATTGATCTGTGGAACATGACTTAAAATCTCAGCAAACACCGAACAATCTGTGAGGAGCTCTTAAATACTGATCGTATGTAACTAGACATCTCAATTTAACAACCAGACATACATTAAACAGCATTAATAGCGAGGCACTTAATGGATCAATTCCCACTGTTTGTGTAATGTGGAAATAAAAAAAGGCTTATTAAATGACAAGCTTTCCCTGGTTTGTGCTAATTAATTATACACTGCATCTGACTGCTAATTTAGTGGAAAAATGCAGCCCAAAACTATGGTTTCTGCTTGAACTTTGCCTCAGCACCACCTAATTCAGCGCAGAGTGCAGCTGCGACCTGCCTCTGAACGACGACAGTATTAAATTAGAGCACAAGGCCATCAATTTAATAAGTACTGTAGCAGGTAATTTGAATAAGGACAGTATTAGTATTCTACCAGTGCACAACTAAAAGCAGCTGACCTTTCAGACCAGAGAAGATCCTTGAACACATCTAGCTGAATCGGAGAACACAGTAATAATCTGGCCATGTTAAGAGTGCCAAGAGAGACTTTTACAGCTCTACACCCATTACTATACATCAGCTACTCCACAGTATATAAGAACGCTTTATGTACAGAAAAACAAGGTTATAAATAGAACAAAGGCAATGTGAAAGATATATTTGCAGTGGCACATTTGAAAATTCTCCTTATTACATTGATTTATGGGATAAAGAATGTAAAATTAATAAATGCACATAAAATTGCACTATGAACACCCACATAACAACTCAGTGACTTTTCACCACAAATTTAGTACCAAGAACAACACAGGTATGTGCTCCATAGTAAAAGAGCAGCATATAAAGTTATTTTGCTATCATACTTGCTTTAAATGCAGCAATATAAGAAGGACAGAGCATTCAGGCAGAAGGAAGAGAATGTGTTTCCACTAATTGGGAAGGTTTTTGGGGGGGGGGGGGTTTATAACTACTGTAAAAATTCACTGTCAGCATACTGTTGGTGTAGCCACAGCATTATGTGAAATTCCTCCGAATTCACTGAAGCCACTTTGAAAGAAATCAGGAGGTTTTTGGTTTCTTTGCAAGTTTCTACTTGCAAAAGTCACATCATAAAAGTCAGATATTGTACCAACAAAAGGAAAAACACATTCATAACCATATCATTGAGAGCAGAACAATACACACAAACAACCAGAACAGTGATTTTCTGTTTTGTTCATTTATGGAGGGATTTGGGGTGTGTATATTTTTTTTACTGGGTGAGGTTTTTACGGAGGAGGCGATACCAGTGCCCAGGTTTTTAGTGCTCATGGATATCTTCTAGCAGAATTTTATTATTATTTTTATTTATTTATTTATTTATTTATTATTATATTTATTATTATTTAGCAGAATTTTATTATTTTTTTCCAAATAGGAGTTTTCCATGCAGCCCTGGCTGCTCTTTATCAAGTTGTCCTCTTCACAACTTCCACAACAACAAAAACAATCTCAGAATGCAAAGTACACTACCAGAACTGTCCCAAAAGTTAGGATGCATAGTCAAAACCTGAACGAGAGCCTTGCTTCTTATTTCCTTCCTGAAAGATGCAGTTTGGATCCTCAGGTCTTACCCTACCCACCAGTTATTTCAGAAACGGGCTCGCAGTGCCAGTGGTCATACAAAAAGTTGTTTATTGATGCGTGACTGAAATGTTTGTCAATACCCAATAGTCTCTCAGAGCAGCAAGCCATTTATTTTCAACAGCACAAGACCATTTAACATGATTTTGCTGGGTCTTAAAGTAGAATTGTGCAAAAAACAAGTAGCACTTAAAATACAGGATACTTGGATGGGCGTATGACTTGCTAAACAGCTACGAGAGAATCGATATTTCTTTTGTGTGATAGGATGAGCTCTTTCACGGAGCATTGCTTACAAATATTAAACGCAGTCCAAGCTTTTAAACCTCCGGTCACAGCAAACAGACGTAAAGTTCATTTTGGATGTCTACTTTTTATCCTCCTGAGTTGGAGCTAATGAGACCCACCTGGTCTGGTTGCCAGTAAGACTCAGACATGCATATTTATGCAGACTCCTGGAGACTGACACAATTTGTCACATCTCCTCAGAAGCCGGATTCTGAAATTTCAGGCGATTTTTACTTTGTTAACACCGGCAGGAAAACTGACCAGGTTTGGAAGGACAATTGATATTTTGATACTATTGCGATACTGAACGCATTCTTCGTGGCCATAACCAGGCATACATCATAGTGACAGACAATTTACAAAATGGGTATTGTTGAGTTAAAATATGCATAAAGCATTGTGGGCTATATAAAATATTTATAGTCCAGATGCAAATGGCAGGTAGAGGACCCCTCTGGGGCAGAAGGGGTCCAGTCTGGAAGGAACACAAAAGAAAAGCAACATGGAGGATGAAAGAGCTGATATGGAAATGGGGAGGATAAAGCCACATATGGAGGTGACTTGCCGCCTAGGAAATAATGTCATCTTCTGTTGTGGGTTCACAAAGTCTTGCAGTGTTCACACCATGGAAACATTGTTGTTCTGTACTTATTCCAGATTAGAACTAATGCATTGCCCCAGATACAAGTTCAACAAGTATGAAAGTGAACTCTCTTGGGAAAAAAACAAACAAACAAACAAAAAAAAACCCCAAACCAAACCGAAACAAAAAAAAACCAAAAACAAAACAAAACAAAACAAAAAAACAAAAAAAAAAAAGAAAAAAAATCTTAAAATTAGGACATAATATTTAAAAACAAATGTTTATTGAATTATGACCAGGATTCAGGCATAAAGAACTACTCAATTCTACTTTTGTTTGTTTGCCCATCCCAAACGCTAGTCTAATTTTTGCCTTTACCTAGTAACAGGCTAAATACATTGGATATATGTATATCCATCCCATCCTTAAAGAAAGGGGACATGAAAATAAGGTTTGAAGAAATTAGGAACAAAGAAGAAAGATGAAGAATGAGATACAAAAGAGTGCCTAAGGAAAGAGGATCCATTTCCTCCTCCATCTATTTCAGCCTGTACAGTCCTGCAGTTGCCAACATCACAAAAGTTTTCTCCTTGTTTCCTGGCCTAAATTAATGCTGGAAATTGAAAATCATACAGTAGATTTGCAGCTCAGTGATTTTCAGGGAAAAAAAAAAAAAAAGTTTTACAAACTCATTTAAAGTTTTTTCTCTACTTTACTCATGCTTAACACCTTCTTTCTTCTCTTTTTTTCTTTTTTTTTTTCTTTCTTTTTTTTTTCCCACCACAGTTTTAAAAAAGGTATTGTTACATGTTTAAGCCACAGAGGACTGAGTGCAATGTTGAAACATGTTACACAAAAGACACATGACAAGATATTTCCATTAAACTCACGCTACATAGAAATGGAGGGTAAACGGGACATGATTCATTCATGAATAGAGCCTTTAGTCTGATTTGTGGCAATAAGTATGCTGTCATAGGCTTACTTATTGCTAAGAATGTATCAAATTACCTTTGCTGCAATTATTAAAATTCCTTCTCCACCTTACAAGTGAACTTGATTTCAAGTGCCAAGAATCTCCCCAGTGAGCTTTCCCATCAAATATTTCATAACTAAAACGTTAAATACATCTGCTAAAAGAGGACAAGTAATAGTATAATCCATTTTATTTTAAAAAGGCATGCAATTTCAGAAAGTACTAATACTAATAATATAACCACCTAGTTTAAATGTGATACTGTATAATACCTTACCTGCCAGTCTGCTTATCTAGCATCCACAGTAGCTGTACATACAGATGGCATTGCTTAACACAAATTGCTTAACTTTAGAACTAAAGTGTTTTGAGATCAGTTTTAAAACAGCCCAGCAGAAAATGATAATTACTGCAATAAATACTGATTTTCTTCAGGGCATCCATGTCATACTAGGGGAAAAAAAAAAAAAAAAAAAAAAAAAATCAGTGTCTAACTCTACTTAATTAGGCAACTCATGTTTTCACTACCAAAATGGGATAAAAGTAATCTATAAATCTATTAAGTAATTGAGTTCTGGCATTTCTGACGTAGCTATGTTCTGGGGAGAAGGAAGCATAAAATGAAATCCCACTACATAATACAGCAGAGGTATAATGATGAACCCATCTCTCTAGATAAATATATTTCCACTGCTGCAACTTTCCTCTCACAAAAGAAACAATGACAACCAGATCTCTCTCTTCCCCACCAGCAGTATGTATTTTGGAATTATTTTTAATGAATAGATTATTTGCTGTAAGGGGAAAAATTGTTGAAACAGGTACAGCGTGTGGCTGTAAGAACGTTTCAGCACAAAGCAAGCTTTGCATCTAGCCACGAGTAAAGCAGAAATAGCAATTTGGTTGGCTTCTTTTTTTGGATGGCTGGTTCTTTTGCTCTCTCCCTCCCCCATTATCAGGTTCCAGAGAGTTTGGATGTGACTGCTTTGAAGTTTTGGGCTTCAGCAGTAGTGAGTCCCTTATTGTCAGGCAATTTTATTGGTACAGTAAAGCAGTGCAATGGAAGGCTGTGGCTGGGAAAAGTTCCTGCTTGTGTGAGGACTAGGCCTGTACTGGAACTTATAGGACACAGACTTGGATGGGTCTGTGTTCTGCAGAAAGTCAATGCACAGTATGGTACTTTGATTAGGCCAGTAACATTTTCTTGCTTTAATTTGCTTTAATTTCTTCACGTAAATAACAGAATCCCATTCCCCTGACTCCTGACACTCTCCTTTGCTTCTTTGCTAAAGTAATCAAATGAGGTCTTTACATTCACTGTGTGAAGAAATCAAACTTTTTCTGAACCTAATCCTAATAGTCCCAATCCTACTTACACCCCGTTAAGAGCTCTGTTAGTCTTTAATGACCTTTTCCTGTCCATCCTAATTCCGCTTCACATATTAAATATCTTCAATGCCATCCCTTTTGCCGTATCACTTCTGTAATTCATCACATGGGGAAAAAGCTATTCCTCATAAACATTCCTTGGCTCTACGTTAGTACTTCTCAGGAAAGAGCTCTCTGAAAATGCCAGGAAGCATTACAGAAGCCAAATGTAATGTTAAAAATTATTAAGCATAGACTTGAAAATCAAAAAGAAAACATGTCATGTAACATAAAGCTATTCAAAAAGGTTTTAGGGAGTATAGATCCAGGTGTAGTCTGCATGCTTCTGGATGTCCAGTTCTCAGAGTAACTTTAACGTGGTCAAAGAAAGCGCCTAATCTTTCCGTCCACTCAGAGTGTCCCATCATCTATCATAGAATCATAAAATCATTAAGGCTGGAAACGACCTTCAAGATCATCATGTCCAACCATCTACTGAACATTATCATGACCACTAACCCATGTCCTGAAGTGCCATATCTAGATAATTTTTGAACACCTCCAGGGATGGTGACTCCACCCCCTCCCTGGGCAGCCTGTTCCAAGGCCTTGCCACTCTCTCAGCAAAAAAATTGTTCCTAATATCCAACTTAAACCTCTGCTGGTACAACTTAAGCCCATTTCCTCTTGTCCTATCACTAGTAACCTGGGAGAAGTTACCCATCTCATTACAACTTCCCTTCAGGTAGCTGTGGAGAGCAATAAGGTCTCAACACAAGGCCAACTGAAATATTCGCAAAAATCAAAGTATCATGTTTTCATGTCTATTATTTATGTTTTATTGTGAAGTGTAAACTAATGAAATTGTTTTTCTTTCAGATACTTGAAGTTCAAAGTTTTGGTCTAGGACTCGATCTGGGTTTAGTTGTTTAAAACAAAAGAAAACAAAGCAACAAGCCACAAACCTTGTATGTGCCTGATTTCAGACTCTCAGGTTTATCATTCTCTTCCCAGTGACTGTGGAAACGATCTCAGTCCTGTTACTCATACTGATTATTTTGAGCAACATTTTTGAACTAGGTCCTCTTCCTAAGGCTTCAATTCCTGGCTTTAGCTAAGTGTGCCAATTCATCCTGCTTGAAGAAAAATCTCCAATATACTGCCTTATCTATTCATCCTCATAGCTAAACCAACTTACGTCCTGATTACTGAGACATCATCTTCCATGACCCTGTTAAATAAAACCTTGCCCTCCTCATATCCTTGATAATGCTACAGGAGAGATACAACGTATTGCTTTTATGTGTGATCTTTGTCTACTTGTAATACAGGCAACCCACAATATTATTACTAATAAAAGTAACAATAATATAATGGTAAATATAATAATAATGTTTAAAAGTAATTACACAGTACACACCACAACACACAAATCTCAAAAGAAGATCTATTCTCCTTTCATTTTTATTAAGGTAGACCCAAAAATGACTTGATTAACTTCTCTGTATTTTACAGTGCTTCTCGCAAGGGGAAAAATCACAATCTTCTGATCTTGACTGGCCCAAAGACCCTAATACAGGTAATTCAAAAATGCCCAGGGATTTTCTGAAGAATTGTCTTACGCTGTTCTTCTCATATCTATCCGAACCTTCCAGACTGATAAATGGCCCATCTTTCCTTGAAAAGGGAATACTGCTTGTTTCAGTATTTCTATCATTTTGTCATGTTTTTAAAGAGCCCTTTTTAGAACAACAGAATCTCTGACTGGTTTGGGTTGGAAGGCACCTTATAGATCATCTAGTTCCAACGCCCTGCCATCGACAGGGACATCTGCAACTAGATCACATTGCTAAAGCCTCAACCAACCTGGCCCTGAACACTTCCTAGTGAAGAGGCATCTATATCTTCTCTGGATACCTGTTACTGTGTCTCACCACCCTCAAAGAAAATATTTCTTCCTTTTTTTCCAATCTAAATCTATGCTCTTTCAGTTTAAAACTGTCACGCTTGTTACTACAGGTCCTGGTAAAAAAATCTCTCTCCGTCTTTCTTACAAGCCCCATTTATATATTGAAAGGCCACCAGAAGGTCTCCCTGGAGCTTCTTATTGCCCTCTACAACTACCTGAAGGGAAGTTTTAGCCAGGTGGGAGTTGGTCTGTTCTCCCTGGTGACAAGTGATCCAACAAGAGGAAATGGCCTGAAGTTGAAGCAGGGGAGGTGCAGGCTGGATATTAGGAAGCATTTCTTTCCAGAAAGGGTTGTCAGGCATTGGAATGGGCTGCCCAGGGAGGTGGTGGCATCACCTTCCCTGGATGTGTTTAACAGGTGGGTAGATGTTGTGCTTAGGGACATGGTTTAGTGGTTTTTTGGTAGGGCTGGGAGTAAGGCTGGACTTGGTGATCTTGAAGGTCTTTTCCAGCTGAAAATATTCTATGATTCTATGATTCTCCTCTGCAGGCTGAACCCCCCCAGCTCTCCCAGCCTGGCTCCCAGCAGAGGGGTTCCAGCCCTCCCAGCATCGCTGGGGCGCCTCTGGCCCCGCTCCACCAGGTCCCTGTCTCTGCTGTGCTGAGCACTCCCGAGCTGCCCCAGCACTGCAGGGGGGTCTCTCTCTCTGCCCAGAGCCCTGGGAGCAGAGGGGCAGGATCCCCCCTCCCCTGCTGCCCACGCTGCTGGGGGTACAGCCCAGGGTGCTGTTGGCTGCTGGGTGCCAGCTCACGGGGCCAACTCATGTTCATATTTTCATCCAGCATTATCCCCAGGTCTTTCTCTGCAGGGCTGCTCTCAGTCAACTCATCACCTGGTCTGTGTTGATATTGGAGCTTGTGCTGACACAAGTGCAGGACCTTGCACTCAGCCTTGTTGAACTTCATGAGATTCACACAGGACCAGTTCTCCATCCTGTCAAGGTCACTCTGAATGGCATCCCTTCCCTCAAGTGAAGTATGTGTATTACTTAGCTTGGGAGTTATCTGCAAACTGACGGAGAATGTTTTTAATCCCACTATGGCACTGATGAAGATATTACATAGTACTGTCTGCTGATGCAGTCAGTCCATCATACAAGGCCACTAGACTAGTCAGGCATGACTTGCCCTTCATGAAGTCATGTTGGGCTGTCACTAATCACCTCCTTGTCCTCCAAAAGTTCTGACATCTTCCAGGAGGATCTGTCTCCTGATCTTACCAGGCACAGGGCTGAGTGCTCAGCAGTTTCCAAGGTTCTCTTTTCCACTCCTTCACAAAATTCACATGATGTTTCCTTTTTTCCATTCACCAGGGACTTCACCTGGCCACCACAATTTTTCAGATATGATGAAGAGCGGCTTGGCAACTACATCAGCCAATTCCCTCAGAAAAGGACCCCTCAGAAGGATTACACAAAGACTTCTACCTTGAAAACTACCTCCTGAATTTGTACTGTACCAAGCATACCGGTCTTTGCAATTCTCTAAGTGCAGATAAGCACCAACATTCGGCACCTCCTGAGAAATCAGGCTTTCCATAGACAACTGCACCATCTCTGCCCTCCTGAAAGTCTCACCATCAGGCAAATACAAAGCATAGAGAATCACAGAATCATTCAGGTTGGAGAAGACTATCATCTATCAAGCAATGAAAGTTTTTATTTCTAAATGGTTTTATATTATACACTTACTTTCAGTCCTCGACCATCTCTCACCAATCTTACCTTTAAAATCACCACACCATTAGAAAGTGACAAAAATAACACTTATCCAGTGGCTCCCAGGGAATTCTGTGTGTTCAGGTTTCTCAGCTGGCCTTGAACCTGATCCCACTTATGATGGGAGGGACTTAATTCCCCAAATGCTTTCACTGAGAGGTTTGAGAGGTGTGGGAAAAGGGATTACCATTGAACACTGAGTGCATCAGCCTTCTGTATGTCTATTCTTGATGGTCCTTCTGTCTTATTTAGCAGGGGAATACGTTTCAGTATGGAAAACTGCATAAACCAGGAAGCAATTAAAACCCCTTAAACCAAATACACCAAGGAAGAGAAAACCATGTTTCTTATTGAATAAAAGTTTGCTATTTTGCAACTAGTAAATTGGCCAGTACAGACTCTTTTAGCTCTAAGCCTACAACCAAAAGAGGAGTAAAATTATGTGTAATGAATTGATAATATTGTACATTGCAAGTCACGAAAATGGGAGCTTTAATGTGTAACTGGTTGAACAGCTCTGAGATCATATCACTTTACTTTGCATCATTTTAAAAACTGAAGTAATAAAGCCTCTTAGACAACCTGGCAATAATAGTTTTGAAGAAACTTAATGTGCTAGCATGAGTTAGTGACTGTTATGAAGGAAAGTAAAATGAGCATAGGTACATGTGCGAAAGAGCAGGTTGGCAGCCACATATCGAGCATGGTTAATGCTGTTCAGATCTATAGAAAGGAAAAATACAAAGTTGAGGGTTTAAATAAGCACACAAAAAAAAAAAGACAATAACTTGCATATTAAGACTGGAACCAGTGGTTTGACAACCTTCTCTAGCACCATGTTGCTGTTTGCAGGGGACAGTTCTGGGGTCATTGTGACACCGAGAACAGGCTTCAGAACACAAACAAGTCGACAAAAAAATTATGAAAATACCTTAGGGTCTTATGATACCAAAAACCAGCAAGAACCACAGGAAATGATCCTATCACCTTTGTGTTTATGTTTATTATCACCATAAACTTTTAACACCTCTGAATGAACTCTTTCCATGCTAAACTCATTCCTTAGACAGATCCCACATTTCCTGGGAACTATCAGAAGCTTTACTTTATACAATTGTTCACAACAGCTATGATTAAAAAAATAAATCTCAGAAGACATAAAAATGAAAGAATTGCCATAACAGGTCAGACCAAAGGTCTGTCTAATACAGTAACCTGTCCTCAGCACCAGCTAGAGAAGGAAGTGTATATGAAAAACAGGAGATGCATGGAGAATTCCTAGTACACAACCACATCTACCAGTGGTTAGAAAAGCAGGGTCTTCCTGGCTATGGTTTGCATTCCAATCATACTTAGTAGCCACAAGTGGATGTACCATTCATGAATTTAACCAAAATTTAACCTATTCATCCCCTTTCTCTCCTTGGCACCCCATGGCAATGACTTGCACCACACAGCTAGGAATGGTGTGAAAAAGTGCTTCCTTTTCTCTCATTTTCAGCCTGATACCTGATTATTTCTTACAATAAAAGAAACAGCAGGAACACAATGAAACTGCAAATAATTGTTTCTTTTACACCTACTTGCTGGCTGCTGAGCAGTAATCACCCCTTAGCTGCTTGTACAGCAGCAGACTTGCAATAGATGTTTTGTCTTGTGCTCCTGTTACCCAGGGACTGTCAGCTTTCAGATTAGTAATAGCACACCACAACATAGCAAGAAGACTTTAAAAACAGACAGGGGAAAAAAAAATAAAACCCAAAATGAAAAAAAAAAGGAAAAAGAGAAAAAAATGTCTAAGTGCTTTAAATCTTTCCAGACACACAACGACTTATTACAAGACTTCGACTCCTCTGCTTCCGGTGAAACTGCTTGCCAGCTAAGGAGTGAATTCTGTGCTCATAAGCACAAGAAAAAGGATAGTGCACCTCAGGACACAAGTTGTGAAATGTGCCCACAAACCTCGGGTACAGAACTTTATTACAGACCCACTGCCAAGGGTTATGTCTGGGCTGGCAACTAGACAGATGATGGATGCTCTCTATTGATCCCTCTCCCTTCCCAAAGGGAAGAGAAAGGGAGTAAGGGAGACAGATGTATGGATTAGAAAACTAAAGCAGCTTTAATGAAACTAATTACAGTAAAATGGATTATATACATATATATACAAAAAACAGTACTGAATCTAACCCCCTGGTGGCAATTACATCACCGTCACCATTTATGTTGTGAAGCAGACACTGGGGAAGTCCCAGACTGGACTCAGCAGCAGATGAGAAACGGATTCAGGAGCTGGGTTCTGGAATCTGGAAGGCAGAAGGGCCAGAGTCTTCCTTGGATGCTGGATGCTAAAGAAGAGGACTCTGATGGTCCCTGAGCTTTACACTGAACATGCTGTACATGGGATGGGTCCCCGTACTGGTCAGCTTGGGGTCACCTGTTCTGCTGCTCCTGCCCACAGGTGCCACCTCTTACTGACTTCACCCCAACGTGTGGCACAAAATTTAGCAGTGACCTTGGTCTGCAGAGGAGCAAGAGTAAACAAGAGCCTTTCTGCACCACCCCCAACGCTTGGTAGTGACTCTGAACATGGAGTGCTATCACTACTAGAGGCAGAGACTGTGAAAATCTGCTGTTAACTTCAGAAAATGCCATCACTTGGAAGAGCCTGAGCTGAAAAGTAAAATAACTGAACAGAATCAGTTCTGTTCTAACTCAAACCAGGAGACCCACGCAGCACCTCTGTTATCCCAGCCCCTGTGGCTCTACCAAGCAAGGATGGACAGATGCATCAGGCTGCTTGGTGGCTTTCATTTTGTGGACAAATGGGGCAAGAAGGAAAGCAAAACTATTTCTATTTGACACCTATTTGTGAAATTGTGTCTCAGAGGTGAAAGGCTACTGCAGTAATACTCTACTGCAGCCCAGCTCCAGGTACACTTATTTCTGGACCTAGATGGATAATGACAGAACTATGGGAAGGAAAAAGTGGCAAAGTCTTACCTTTACTATAGGCATGAGGAAATAATCATCTTCAAACTAATGGGGAAGTGTAAGAAGAAAAACAAGGACAAGAGAAAAGTAGTCACTTTACCTGGTAGTTCCACCATGGCACGTGCTACTCCATCAGAGTACAATTATATACTGTGTATATATATATATATATAGAGAGAGAGAGAGAGAGAGGTTTTTACCCCCTGATGGCATCAGAAGGACAACAGAAGCAAAAATATCACCCATCGTTCTATACTAAAAGATAACAAGGCTTACTTGAAATAGATACAGTAAAAATAAAATGTACTCTATTAAATGAGAAACAAAAACCTAAACTGAGTTGAAAATGACCTTGTCAGTCACAGTTGTTACTGTTTATACATCAGATATTTCTTTACCAGAGAAGCTATTCTGAGGATACATTAAGTTAGGTTGTCAAGTGGCATTCCTCACAATGTTATTATATAGCATAATAGAAAAATAGTGTATAGAAAAGAAAGGAGGAGGACAACATCATCTTAAAAACAACAACAAAAAAAAAAGTCTCAGAAAACTACAGTTACCCTGCAACAGGCAGAAAATAATTTTCAGTGCTCAGAGTAAGCTTTCTGAAAAGAGTGCCTGCAAACAGGGGGAGGGAGAAAGAAAATAAATGAATTTCCAAAAACGAAAGTTCAGAACTTTCTTTGCTGTCCTCACAACAGCGTTATTTGGTGTGTTAGCATAGCAGCCCGACAAATCACTTGATCATATGCGAAACTTTGTACATGATTTTTTGCTCAGTTTGTTACCCATGACCAGACAAAATTTTGTCAAAGCACAGCATGCGCCCCAGGGACAGAGAGACAGCACATTTTCAGGAAAAGAGGGATTGCTAGGATTTGGAAGACAATCCATGAGCTGGCAAAGAGTCTGTTGTACTTTGTTCCCTCTTTGGAGAAAGGCTGTTGTCAGGTGTTAGAACAAAAACAGGTCCAAACTTTGTAACCAGGGGGGCCTGAAAAATTTCCAAAGGTAAAGCATATGTAGATCCAACCACTGGCTACCAATAGTGATCAGGAGGAGCCAAATTATGATCCCTTCTGAAAGGTAGCTGTGAAAAGAGACTTCTACACAGGACTTCATCACAGGAATGGAGGAACAGAGATAGATCAGGAAGCTGTGTCATCCCACAGCTGCTGTGCCACACCTGGCCTGCAGCAGCATGTCTTCTGCCTTAGGTGCCGTCTATCACAGAGCATCTGAGACATATATCAGTTTTACGCAACATAGCCGGGCATAAAAGTTGCCTATAGTGGGTCCATTCCACCCAGGATCTTGTCTCTTATGGTGACCAGATGCTTAGAGAAAGGGAATGAAGACACAGGGTAGTAAATGCACTCCAAGCTACTGCCAGAGACCCATCCAGCTGCTTGCAGCTGGATGCTGCCCCATGTCCTCAGGAGACATTTATATCCACATCTTCATGTGCATACATCCAGGGGTGTATTTAACATATTTTAGAAGCCATTTATTCTCCGCTTTATTCTCCACTGTATGAGAAAGTGAGCTCTACAACTTAATCATGTGAGAAAAAAATGTTGGCTTGGGTTTGTTTTTTTTTTTTTGTCCATTCTAAATCTGCCACCTGGTAATACCGACAAGAATAGCCATCAGCTTTTCTTCACCTTGGCTGCTCTGGGATCAGCCTCCACACGACAGAAAACCTCACACAGCTCAGTGCAATCACTGTGCTCTCCCTTAACTACTTCGGGAGAAAGTGCTGCATGGTTCCCCATTCTTTTCCAGATTCCATTACCGAATTACACTCTGTCTGGGGTGAGCTGCAAGCACCATCACAGTCCTGTAAAACACATGCTGTATTTAACGTGCTGTTCACTGGGTTGGTGGGGCAGTTGAGTAGTTCCTATTTCATTGTACATCCTTCATCCTAGGTTTACACTGGCCTCATCAACAGGAAAATGCTACATGTGCTACTAGAGCCTTATCACACATACCAGGGTTTTTTGGTTGGATTTTTTTGGGGTTTTTTTTGTTTTTG
>JANVCC010010369.1:2486389-2508206 GCA_025345505.1 Todiramphus chloris collaris
TCTGGTCCTGAAATTCATCTGCAAAGCATTAGAGCCTCACAAAAGAAAAGGAGGTCACACACAAGGAGAAGGAAAACATCCTTCTTTTACATGCTACTCCAATTATTTTCATTATATTAGGGTTCAGACACTAACAAAACCAATACTTTGCAAAATAGATTGATACTGAACCACCTGATACTAAGTGCATAGCAGCTTCTAGTAAATAATAGGGCCATGGCAGCTGTGATTTCTCAATGACTGCATATGGCAATTCATGGGATAGCTGGTGATAAGAGTTTAGAGGACAAACCCAACACCAACAGTGGGCAGAAAAACCGTGTCACAAAGATTGCATTTCTCTCTGAAATCTTCAGGATGAACGTCTAGTGTCTATGGCATTTTTTCTATCATACTCATATGCATTATAATTACAAATTTCTGTACGATCACAAGTGAAAGTTGAACTATGACAAGGGACATAAAAATAAATCGGCATAACTTTCCTGGATTCCTGACCTTTTCTGGTTCTCACGTGACTCCTTCTATGAGTTGTGTGCCAGATCTTGTCCCAGCCACAAAAAAAAAGGTACCAGTCTAAATTAAAAACAACTAAGGAATCGTATTGAAAGGAAAAATCAAGAATGGTTTCTAAAAACAAATGGCTATTTTAGTCCATCTGTTACTAGGATGGTATATTGTATAGGTTTAGATGGTATACTATGTAGATTTAGACTAAATAGAAGGAAGAAATTGTTGACACTGAGAGTGGTGAGAGCCTGTCCCGCGTTGCCCAGAGAGGTGGTGGCTGCCCCATCCCTGGCACCATTGCAGGGGAGGTTGCCCGGGGCTCTGAGCACCCTGCTCTAGCTGCAGATGGCCCTGCTCCCTGCAGGAGGGGCGTGGAGTAAGTGGCCTTGAAAAGTCCCTTCCCACTCTAAACATGCTATGATTCCATGACACTTTGCTCTATACATTACATTTACACATATGTGCATACCTACATACACTATGTTTATGCTTGCTCACACATACATATATTTAGCTGAAAATCTCACTGTCCAGTAGAAAGTAAAGAATAATCTAAACTAAAAACCAAGAAGAACTGGACCTCTTGGAGAACTGAAGTGTTTAGGCTGAAGACACGAAGTCATAGTCTATCTAAATTCTTGTGAGGCCACATGAAGGATTTTCTTCAGCTTGTCATTTCACAAAGGGTATCAAATCCTTAGGATACTACAAAGGTTCTCTAACTCTTGGCCTGGACCATCACATTTTTGAAGTGACTACTGAGTACAGAAGTCAAGTAGGGATGTAAGACACCAGCCCAAATATAGAATCCAAATCACCACTTCCATGATGGAAATAGAAGCAAAAGGCCACGTCTGGGGTTTGAACGTGGCGCAATCACTAACGCAACGGAACTGAGAGTTCTGTGAGGTATCATCTGCTTTTACTATCAGATTTGTTCCCATTTATTTAAATGACTTCAGGATCCTTCAGAGATTTTGACACTTATATGTATCGATACCTGAGAAGGAAAATAGAGGATGGGAGGATGATCTCCTGCCTTTTCATACCAAATGCTGCAAAAGCAAAGGTATAGGAATAAATGATCAAGAAAGAAAGGGGAGGGGGAGCAAATACAAAATGAAAACATGAATCATACCTTTGTGGTGAGATGTTTCTGAAGTTTACAGCAAAATCTGCTTCTTGTGGTTTACTGAACTCTGATCATTTTTCTTGAAGGATTAGTAGCAATTATCATTAAGGTTCAAGCATTTAACTGTGACTGCTGCAATAAATCTTATTAAAATAACTGAAACATACTTTTTTTGCATGTGGCAACCTGTCTCTGAATCACAACCATCTGTACATAGTTATTGCCTGGTGCACACAGATGGCAGTGAAACAACTATAAAGCTATACCATTCTTTAATCATAACTTCTAACACAACTAAACAAAGTGAAATTTGAGTCAGACCATTAGCATTTGGAAGACTATGTGATCACTGTAATTAACAAATACACTTTAGAATCCTGTTATAAAATGTTTTATTGGTTTCTGATTGAAAAAATAATAACAACACTTACACTGGGCAACAGCTTGTTTTAATCTTTGACAGCTCATTTAAAGAAATCATATGTTAACAATAGAATCGCAGTCTTTAAGTTTTTATACTGCACAGTTTCTTTGCAGATTTAAAATGACAGTGAAAGGTAGTAGAATAATTTATTCCTTCTTGCTTAAGGCACAGAATCATGAATGCTTCAGGTCAGTAACTGCAGGGCTACACTAAACCCCTGTCACTCCAAATCAGTTACAAAGTGAGCATCCATACTCTCTGCTTAGCCTTCAAGCAAAAAATAAAGAAGAAGAAAAAAAAAAAAAAAATCCACATTACTCTCAAATGCTGGGCCTCTGAACATGAACAGCTCTAAATGAAGCCAGCAGGCATTTTCCTGAATGTCTTTCTTCTGCATAATGCCACATATTGACCAGCACCATCTTATTAGATAGAAGGCACCTGCATATTCCTACTTCAGATGCCTGATCTTGTACTGCAATTTTGTGTTGGAGACAAACTGTGAATTTATATTAATCGTTGTCAACTGATTCAAGATCTTAAAAGTGCACTCACTGGACAAGCTTTGAGACCTGTAAGACTACTACCAAAAAAAAAACCTCTCCCACAGAGACATATTCATATTTCCACCAGAACATGTCTCTGCTTTACCTAATAAAGGCTCACTTTTTAAAGCACTATTCATCCTTCACCACCTATTCACTTCCGAAGAAGCTATGGGCACATCTTTTGAGTTCACCACCTCACTTTTACCTGAAGCAAGCATGGAATCACAAACAACTGAGTTGTCATGACTTAAAAATATGCCACTTGTCACCTGACCTGCATCGACTAATGACGTGGATGCTTTTCACCTCATTACAAAAGCAACAGCAAAGGCGAGGCTGTCTGGTCAGTTGTATGGTTCATTCCAGGAGAAGCAGGTTGTCAAGCCATGGTGGCTTGGTCCAAATTCATTAACGTCTTCAGAAAGCATTTTACAGCATCCTCTGGTTGTTTCGATCGTTGTGAGGACATCTCTCAGAGAAACCAAAAAGGAACTGGGGAAGGCAGCAGGTCCCCAGATTAAGGCTGCTTGTACTATGTTGTGAGGCTGTTAAAGCACCAGATGAAAATGAGCAAATTTAGATATAAAGTGCCTGAATAGGCTGTCTTGGTATTTAAATGGATGATTTTGGTCTTTTAGAGTGAAAGTATAGATAAGCTTCAGAAACATTTCACAGAACATAGAAAATAAGCTTCATTATGAAATTATTCACCGAGGTGTCTATGACATTTGCCTTTTGCAGACACCTTGCTTTTGTGCAGTATTAAAAAGGCCCACGTTTATCTCAGTCTTTTGTCAGTTCCAAGTACAAATAACAGGAGACAGATGTGGCGAATGTATATGTATCTCGCGAAGCATAATAGCGATTCCTTGATGGGCTTAGGGTAAGCAATTGCCCTCCCTGGGGCATATTTGAACCGTTTGAGATTCTTTGCTGCCAGCTACACAGCTTGCTACCTGTCAGGAACTGGAATTGGCAGAAAACAGCTGGTAGAAATCAATAGATGTGCCAGTTCTGGTTCATCCAGCAGAGATACTGTGGAACTGTGCCGTAACTCTGATAGGAATTAGGCAGCGTGAACACGTTTTATTTGCACATAGCTTCAGTGCCTTCTCAGCCAGGGAATATTAAGGTTCAAGTGATGTTAAGTGATTATTACATTTTAAAACCTGACATTTACAGAACAAGTAATACAAGAAATCAGTTGTAAACAAGGAAAAATCAGTAGCTCAATAAGGCATACCACAAATCTCATTGTGGGTCTGCAACAAGAAATGGCAGAGGTGCTATCGGATGTGCCAGTCCTGGGAACATGAAAGAAGAAGAGCTGAGGGAAGCTGCAGGTCTTTAAGGACAGCAGCCTTCAAGTGCAAGAACAGTTGAACCCAATACACAGGAAAAGACATAACCAAATAAGAAGACCAGACTTCCTTGGCGGTTAACACCTGCAGGAGCTCCCGTGCAGAGGTGCAGCATACAGGGGGATGAAGAGGGACTGGCTTCAGAAGAAGAAATTTGGAAGCATTACCTGGGTGTGGTGTTAGTACGGTGTTGGGAAAACTCCACTGGACACCTGCAAGGAGTGTCAAAGGCAAAAAGAAGAGCTTCTAATTTACACTATCATGAAGGTGTCAAGAAGGCAGGGACAACCTCTTTTCACTTGTGCATTGTGATAGGACGAGGGGCAATGTATCCAAGCTCAAGTACAGGAAGTTCCACCTCAACAAGAGAAAGAACTTTACTGTAAGAGCTGTAGAGCACTGGAATGCCAGAATGGAAGACTCCCCAGAGATGCTGCAGTCTCCTTCTCTGGAGACTTTCAAGACCTGTCTGGATGCATTTTTGTGTGATCTGCTCTAGTTTTGTCCTGCTCTGTCAGGGCGGTTGGACTTGATGGTCTTCAGAGGTCCTTTCCAACCCCTAACATTTTGTGATTCTGTGATCATCAGTTAAAAACTGAACAAGGAAAAAGTGGAGACAATGAAGGAGGTGGGTGATTTCCAAGAGCAGACATAGGTGAGGATGAGGTACTCAATGATTTCTTTGCCTCATTTATCACCATCAAGGTCTCCCAGGCCTCTATGTTTAGAGCCAGGGTTCAAGGAGTAGAACTAAAAGCTGTGGATGAGGGGTAAATCAGGGATTACTGAAAAGAACTTGATCCATACAAATCCACAGGTCTAGACAGGATTCATCCAAGAGAAAGTGGAGAGAACTGGCTGATATCCTTGCAATACCACTCTCTATCATCTTTGAAAGGTGACAGAGATTGAGGTAGATCCCTGGCAACTGGAGATGAGCAAACATCACAGCCATCATTATAAAAGGCCATAAAAAGGGAACTTTGGTCTCAGTCAGCCTCAATCAGCCAGCAAAATCATTGAGAAAATTATTTTGGAAAACATTTTTGTTCTTGCTACAGAGAGTAAGGTGACTGGGAGAAAGCAGCATGGATTTAGCAAAGATAAATCATGCCAAACCAACCTGATTGTTTTCATTGCAAAGAGACTGGATCCATGGATGACGGGAGAGCACTAGACATCATTCACCTCAGCTTTCAAAGGCTTTCAACTCTGTCCTCTGCAGTATTCTTGCTTTCCGTGTTAGGATGTTATGGTCTGGGTAGGTGGAAAAGCAGAACGTTGCATCATTGGGTCAGTATTCATTAATGGGTTGTGTTCTAGCTAGATGTTAATAGGAAAAGGAGTACCACAGTGCTATCTTCTCAGACCTGTTCTGTTCAGCACCTTTATCAATGACCTGGAGGAAACAGTGGACTGCAGATGACATCACATTGGTGGGACCAGATTATAAGCACGAGCTTTAAAAGGCCATCATATAGAAACACTTGAAGAGTTAAGAGCATTCAGTGTAGGGCTTGATGGAGCCCTCCATTGAGGGAATTGTGTTTGCACAGCATGTAGAAGTGTCTGGGCTTAGAGGGTCCTAATAGCAGCTCTCCAGCACCTTTACGGAGGCTATCAGTGGAATCATGGAATTTATCATGGAATGGTCCATGGTAGAAGGATGAGAGGTAATGGGTATAGTTTGAAGCAAGAGAGAGGTTCCAGTTGGATATAAGGAAGTATCTTTCACAATAAGAACAGTCAAGCAGTGTAACAGAAGTCCCACAGAGGTTGTGTGGTTTCCATTCTTGGAGGTTTACAAGACGTGACTAGATAAGTCCCCTAACATTTTTGACGCCACAGCTCCTTTTTATGTACATGAGGCTGGACTAAATGACTTCTTAAGATCCCTTCCGACCTGAATTATCCCATAAACCTGTAAGAAAATAACCATCTCATGGTTACAAATGTAAAAAAGGGCTAAAACACCTTCAAAACATATCTATCCAGATAGATTAGATAGACACCTAATCTATCTGTCTATTTGGATACAAATTACACATACATATTACTATATTAAAGCCTTCTGCTGTCAGATTTTGTGCCTACAAATCGGTTTAGCATCACAGAGGAAGCTATCTTTAAAAAGTGAAGGAAGAATACCTGGAGACAGAGGGGAAATCAATTTTACAATACCTCAGTTACACAGAATTCTCTTTCCTATCAAATGTAAACATGCTGCATAAGCCCCACATTTGTGTCCTCTAGAGATGAAAATGTCATTATCACACACAATCTGATTAGAAAAACAACATCTGCATGTTGAAAGAGGGAAAAAAAATAAGCCTACTTTAAAAGAAAATAAATTAAAAAGATAATAAAAAAAATAAAAGTAAGATAATATCACATCAGAGGTTTTGGGGTGCTTTTTTTGGAGGATACATCACAGTGGAGAATATTTGAAAGTTAAACATACTTTATATTACAGAAGTTACAGGTTTGACCAAACTCATGCAGGCAAGGCAAAATCTAGGAAGTAGAAAATAGGCTCAAGAAGAGGACACGGAGACATCCCGGTTGAGCTTGGCAGCTAAGCACAAAGCCTTGATAATAACTGGTTAAATGCGCAACGGAGAGGCTGCCTTTCAAACCTAAACAGACCAAGCTGACCTGATGCTAGTGTGGTGGGTTGATCCTGGGTGGACTCCAGGTGCCCACCAAAGCTGCTCTATCACCCCCTCTCCTCATCTGGAGAGAGAAGAGAAAATAGAATGAGAGGGTCTTGGGCAGAGATGAGGGTAGGGAGAGATCACTCACCAGGTACCGTCACAGGCCAAACAGAGTTGACTTGAGGAAATTTAATCAAATTTAATCAAATCAGAGTAGGGTAATGAGAGACAAAACCAAATCTTACAACATCTTTCCCGCAGCTGTCCCTGTTTCCTGGGCTCAACTTCACTCTAAGTTTCTCTACTTCCTCCCTTTGCATGGTGCAGGGGGTGGGAAATGGGAGGCATGGGCCATTCATCACACATTGTTTCTGCCAGTTCTTCCTCTTCAGAGGGTGGACTCCTCACAGTCTTCCCCTGCTCCAGCCTGGGGTCCTTCCCGTGGGAGACAGACTTCCACAAACTTTTCCCGCGTGAGTCCTTCCCTTGGGCTGCAGTTGTTCACAAACTGATCCAGCGTGGGTGTGTTCTCCAGGGTTCAGTCCTTTAGGAACAGACTGCTCCAGTGTAGGTCCCCCGCAGGGTCACATGTCTTGACAGCAAACCTGCTCCAGCGTGGGCTTCTCCTTCTTCACTGACCTTGGTGTTGTTTCTCTCGCATCGTCTCACACCTCTCTTCCAGCTGCCGTTACACGGAGTTTTTTCTCCCTTCCTCAACGTGTTATCCCAGACGCACTACCACCATCACTGGTGGCCAGTGGTGCATCCCTCTTGGAGCCATCTGGCATTCCTCTACAGGACACGGGGGAACCTTCTGGCAACTTCTCACAGAAGCCACCCAAACACCAAAACTGCAAACTCAATACATCTCGTTCCACCATTGATGCCACAGCTTGACTGGGTTGTCAGTTCAAATTCTCAAGAGGTAGTCCTGATAAAAAAAAAACATTAGTGTGAAAAAACAGTTATTTGGACAGGTTTTTCATGGATGCACATCCACACAAAACACACATGCACGTAAAATTATGAAGGATATAAGCTTTTGTAAGTGCAACACAGAAGTATTTCCATCTGTCCAGAAGTAAAATGAAAAGTGTCAGCAGCAATGTTGACTGAAATACAACTGCTTCAGGACCTTCAGAGCTAAAAGCTCTGCAATTTCATCAGATCACCCTGATCCCACCTGCGATGGGACTCCTCTGGGTGCACATGTAACGCCCTGCTAAACATGCAGAGCCTATGCATCTTGTCTCCTCTAAGAAGAATGCAAGTCAGCTGCAGCCTAACTCCCCAGCATGCAAATACAGATGAAGAACCAATAGCACACAGAAAGATCTTGAAATTTTCCTAGATAACACTACTTTTTTTTGTTGCTGTTGCTGAACTGTAACGGTAGTCAGTAGACACCTGGGAGTTAAAACAACCATTCAGTATAAATAGAGTCCTAAATTTGTCTATCTAGGCTGTCCTGGTTTGAAATAAAATAATTTGGTGCAGAGAACACATCACAAGCTTTGTCTCCAAACCAGGCTTTCAGTCAATTTGTAAAGACCATTGAGAACTGATAAGGGTGCATTCAGAAGAGCGTGGTCAACAGGTTGACTGAGGATCTCCTTACCCTCTACTCTGCCCTAGGGAGGTCACATCTCATGTATTGTGTCCAGGTCTGGGCTCCCCGGTTCAAGAGAGACAAGGAACTACTGGACACAGTACAGCAGAAGCTGCAAAGATGGTGAGGGGATGGAGCATCTCTGTGCCAGGATAGGATGAGAGCCCTGGGGCTGTGCAGCTGGAGAAGAGCAGCCTGAGAGGGGAGCTGAGCAATGCTGAGCAAGAGATAAAGGGCCCCGGGGGGCAAGAGGATGGGGACAGACTCTGCTCAGTGGTGCCCAGACATAGGACAAGGGGTAGCAAGGGGCACCAACTGGAAGCCAGGAGGTTCCATCTGAGCAGGAGGAGCAAGCTGTTTGGTGTGAGGGTGTGGGAGGCTGTGCCAGGCTGCCCAGAGAGGCTGTGGAGTCTCCTTGTCTGGAGAGATTCCCACCCCGGCTGGACCCTGCGCTGCTGGTCCCTGCTCTGGGTGCCCCTGCTGGATGGAGCAGGGGGGTGGCCCCAGCTCATCTTCAGAGCTCCCCTCCAACCCCCACCACGGTGCAATTCTGTGATATTAGGTAAAAGAGAGATTCAGTCACTTTGTCAATTTTCATTTTTATGGTTCACAGATGGATGAACAAGTCTCTATTTTACCCTGCATCTCCTTTAAGAAAACAAAGCTTTCAAAGTCACCAGAGGTATATAAAAACATGTTCAAAATACTGTTTAGAAACAACAGAAAACATGATACAAACCATGTGTAGGTAAAGGTAGCTTTTTTATGTAACTGCTCCTTGGTCTTCAGAGATCACTGAAATGCCATCCAAACTGGTGGATGGAGCACAGCATCTTCTAACTAGGCACAAAAATGTAACAATAACAATCAGGAAACTATGAAGGTTTAAAAGAAAACAGGAATCTACTTTAAAAGACTGTAAGTGAAACCAGTAATCAAATGAAAAGTCATGAAGGTGAAAAGCAATGCCTTGTGACATACAGGAGGTAATGAGAGCCACTAGAAGCCTCAAAATTCCTAAAATTATCAAAAGTTGTATCTAGCTGAAAACAAAATTTTGATTTAGTGCTGCAAAAGATCAAGGTTTTCATTTATGCTTTGGCGATATGAATCACTGAAAATCCAGCACTATTTGTGATCAGGCTGCTATTACATATTTTCATCTGAAATGTACTATATTTAATACTAAAGTGCCTCCCAGTCACCATGCCAACGCTTCTCTGCTTTTGCATTCTTTGATACCTGTTATTCTATCATGACCTCCACAGTCAGTCCAGCTTAATTATGCTTCTGTCCTTCTATGCCTTCTTTTATAAAGATCCTTATCTCCTTCTGATATGACTCATCACACCTTTTTCCCTTCCTCCATTAGCAAAACTTTTGTCTGCAAATCACAGCTCCAATTAAAGTGAAAAACTCATACTGCTCAAAAAAAAAAAAAAAAAAAAAAGAATAAAAAATGTGTGTCTGATAGCTCCTAAGGCAACCATGCAAACTTGCAGGCCTTTCCCTTGTCCCCTCATCAGCACACTACCTTCCACTGCTGTTGTTTTTTTCTGGTATTGTTGAGCTGATGTCCAACAAATAGGGTTTCTCTTTGCTTCATGGACTACGAGTTGCGCCATTTGGAATCACGTGAAGTCACCAGATTTATTCTAGTTGATGGTCTGGGACTAAAATACAGCGTGGATGCCTCTGCTTTTTTCCAGACAAATGGGGAAATATGACAAATTAAGTCACGTACTCCAGTGCTTACTTCTCCAGGTGCAATGAGGAACATCTTTGCAGAGGTAGCTTCTGATGTGGGGAAGAGGACATTCACTCAGTGAAGAACTGAAAAAGGAAACACACACCAGCACCCTTGCATTTTACCAGTTCTGGACTGAAGTAATGGCAAGAAGTAGAAGACAAAGCTCAGTGACCTTATAAGCCAAAGTTACTAGCCTTTGGTAGAAAATAAAATAAAATCATGTGAGGCTTCTAAGCTTCCAGAAAATATCCCTTGACTGGTTTATATATGGGGATTATGTTCATCATTCTCTAATAAATCTAACCACTATAGGCTAGCTATGCAGAAATAGGCTTTTCTTTCTATTAGCTCATGAAGTCAGCAATGTGTGTCTGCAAAGCGAACTGCTAAGGAAGCCATCTGTGAACTCTCTGCTAATAAATATATAATATAAGCTTTTCAGGAACATTCTTATCGTGGAAACAGAAGGCAAATTCCTTCCATTTTAAGTTTTATGCTTTTCGGCAGAATTACTTCTAACATTAAAAAGAACTTCAGATACTTTGTCTGATGCTGAATTATCATAATTCAAACCTTCCAGGAATCATGTAATCTGTTCTCTGCAAGAAATCAGCTCCTTTCTGTAAGGAGTCTTTTGCACGTCCTCTGCCCAGTTTGGGTGTTTGTCAAAATAATTGGAATGATAGGTATTTGGAATTTCCTCTCCTTCTTCCACATCTTTTTCTTTTTGCTCCTACTCCTCCTAGATCTGACCCTTTCTAGGCTGGCATAGAGAGCAAATCAAAGCTCTGTAGCCTTTGGTCACTACTGATGTCTCAGCCCTGAAGATGCTCACATTCACTTTTGCCTTCAGAATAACAACCATTGTTAAAACAGCAGCTGTACTGTTCCTTACTGAACCTATGTTGGTGCTCACTTGCTGGGCATTTACTGTGTCAAACATCAAAAAAACAACTGCAGTGTCATTTTCTGACAAGAAGAAAAGATTTTGTACTGAACACTAACAGGGACAACACATGGAAACTGCTCCAGATTACACTCCCTGGTCACTCCAAAAACAGCCATCAAATGCAAAACTCCCTCACCAGAAGTCAGACTAACTTCAAATAGCTTCGGGAAAATCTCCTCTATATGGCGATGTTTTCAAAGAGAGTAAATCAGAACCACTATTTTCAGAAAGAGGGAAATAAATTTGAGGTGTCCATCCCGCTATATTTTCTACCTCCTAATCCCTGTAAGGTGTGATTACAAGCAGAAGAGAGGAGAGAAACTCAGGAGGTGTTCTGCTGCACATCTGCCCATCCCTGGTTTTTATTTTTTTGGGTTTTTTTTTTTTTTTTTTAAATCCCATATTGGATTGCAAGTGTGTGTGTTTTTTGTGTAGCCATCCCACCACGAAGCACACATTTCCACGGTGCACCGTGCACCACGGGTTCATATCCATTAAACCAAAACATGCAGAATTTACCCTCTTTAAACTTTGAAGTTTAACTCATTCTGTGCTCCTTATAAATTAAGACAATCTCAAGGAGCAATAGATGAACCTCTTACCCCTCCTTTTCCATCAACACCCTCACACCCCTTGCAGGAGGGTAAATGGGTTGAACAAAATTACGAAGCAGCCTGGACTTTAAAATTTTTAAGTGCTCTGGAGCATACCAGCGTTGCTTGACTAAAGAAAGGCTGATGAAGGACTAACTGGGTTTCTAAGTGAGAAGCAGACTACAGCTTCCAGCTTTCGGGACTCTTCAGGCAGATGCTCAGCTCGAAGGCAGCCAGCTCTGAAGTCACTCTCCAGGCAGCCTGGGTACCCTCACAAGGCTGTGCTTCCCATGCTGTCAGTGGACTGGGAACAGCTGCTCCAGTTCCTGGTCAGAAAGTCACCTCCTCTGCGGGAAGGGAAGAAGAATTTATATATCTGGATAACAGACAGTTTCTCCTTCAAACCTTTCCTAGTCACCAGCTGTAATTTCCCTTGTAGCTCTAAATAGCTTTAGCAGATATCACAGAGCAAATGTGCTCCAGCAGAACTACCCAACAGGTTTCTGTAGCTCAAGGGAGTTGAAAGGGAGCTGAGGTTTCTGTGGATCCCAATTCACTGATGTCAGCAGTGCTATCAAAGCAGCCTACGCAGAAGCCTTTGAGGTGCCAAAGGAAACTCCTCACCGTTTCCCCAGGAAGCACAAGGGAATGCATGAGTGCAAGTCCAGAAATCAATTCCTGTGCTGTAAATGGTTGTTTTCTTGTTTTACCTTGTTCTACTTGAATAGCCAGCCCATAGGCATGATGAGATAGCATAAGTGCAAGTTCTCCTTGCTTCAGGGATGCCTACAACTAATAAGTGAGGCTCCTCTGAAAAAGGCAATGTGATTTTATTATTATTATTATTATTATTTTTATTTCTTTCATTTGCTTGATTTTTATTTTCTTTTTCCTGCAGAATAGCCCTGTGCATTTTCAGGTGGAGTGACAGAAAACAAAATGACTATATTGCAGCTCCAGAATCACTCTAACCTCTCTCTTAAGTGATGTGCAAATGCATGCAAAGCCACTTTTGGTAATAAGCCGAGTTCTCCCTCAGTTCCCTGGGTAAATGTTACTAATTTCATTATGAAAGTATAAAAGGCTGGTACAAGTAACTATTCTGACATAATTGGAGGGAGGAAGGGGATGGTGTCTCCCCACCTTCCTTCATTTTCCACTCATAATATTTTTGTTATCGCTATCTTACTATTTCTCCCCAATTTATTTTCTATTCTTGTTCTTCAGTTAATTTAAATAAGTCTGATTGTTTACTGTGACAAAAGAAAACAAAACTTTTAATGACATAACTTCTAGCAATTCCTTAAAATCTCTGCACTGGTCTGATTCAGAACTTCTTAAAGCATATTATACAAAAACAACAATGTCATAACCTGCAAAATAACTTCTGATCTCCATTGAGATACATATCCTTAGAAGCAAAAAAGAAAAAGTAAAAAACCCCTCTAAATAAGATCATTTGAGTTATTTTGTAATCCTTAGCTGGTAGAGATTATTACTTCCCAAAGCAAGGCAGTCAAGCTAAACTATTGCCTATTAGTCACCCCATTAATAAAGCTAATTTTATATAGCATGTGTCATAGCAAAGTATTTTGAAAATATTCAAGTAATGCAATGAAACAGGGACAGTATCAGCATGTATATAGATAATACACACATTTTTCTTCATCAGGAAACAAAGGTCTGATTTTCTGTTAAGCTCTTCTCCGGAGCTTATCTATATTATAATGTCTTTTATCAAAATAACTCAGAATAATTAATTTCACCCCCCAAAACCATGGAAGATGGAGAATGGAAGTAAGTTTTCATTTTGCTTACAAAGATACCTGTTTCTTCAGGTGGAACTTAGATGTTGTATTATAGCCTATATCCAGTACACTGAAATCAGTCTTAGAGACTATCAAAAGCTCAGACCAGAACCACCATTTATTGCCATACATTTCACCTTGGGTCATGGGCTAAAACTTAACTTCATTCTTGGAAATGTTAGGCACATTTCTTTGATAGGAAGGGAAGGATCAAGTACCCTGGGGATCAAGCATGCCCTATATCCACAGTTCCTTTCCAGGTAGGAACATAACACAAAAAATACAGCCATAAAATTCCCTGAGACTGCTGCTGAGGGCAGGACATGGATATTCTTCCAGTCTTCTGCACTGCCATTTAAAAATTGTCAGGAAAAGGCTACAAAAAAAAAAAAAAAAGGCAGGAAACCTCTGCCTCATATCAGAACTGATTCCTACAGTCATTGGTGTCCCAGAGAGGAGGTAAGACCCAGCATCTCCCACATTGCTTCTGATGAGATGCTCCATGCTTCATGGTCCATCATAAACAGATCATGTTTGCAGTTCTTGTGCCCTTGAAACTTCCATTTGGCAGTTTCCAGGACTCTTAAGTGGCAGTAGAGATCACTGGGAGATTTAATACCCAGAAACCTGAATGAGAAATGGTTTAGCTGTTCTAGCCAGGGAAACATTCCTCCAGTCAAAGGGTGGGGCTAGATTTTCATTGACATCTCTGTCTCCCATTCATATAATGTATTCATTGTAGTTTACATAAAATTATTCCATTCCATCAGAAGATCATATTCCAACCCAGATGGCAGTACCAAATCAGACTGCACAGTTTCAAGAAAGCAGATGGGAAGTGAGGCTCTTAAACCTCTGGAATTATCCCAAATATATGGTATGCCACAACTGGCAAAAAAAAAAAAAAAAAGGAACTTGGGGGGTAAGGCAAAAGCCAGATAATGGGGGACTCAGGAGAAATTAAGTAAGACACAAAATGATGAAGCCAATATAAAATCACCCTAGAGTTCAAAAGAAAAAAAAATAAATTATAAGGCACATACTTCATTATTTATCTTTAAAAAAAGCAATGCCATGCTCTATACTGTTTAATATGATCAGGAAATGAGAAAGGATAAGCATCTTGAACTGGTTTACAAGATTTTTACTTGCAGATAACAAAGCACCTTACTAACATAAGCAGTCAGAGGTTTCTTCCTGATTTTCTAAAATCCTAATTTATCAATAAGTTTGGTGAGGGCATGTTGGTTGTTGCTCAGTCCTGATAAAACTCTGTGAAGAATCTGCCTGGCGTCCCACCAGCCTGTCCATCTGGCCTCGTGGCAACCCATCAGGCAGGCTGCTGCAGGCATCACATGTCCAAGATCTTTGCCCCTCGGCACCCCAGGAGCATCATGCTACACAGGACCCCCCAAATCCTCGGGTTTCTACCGGGCAGGCAATTGGAGATGACCCAAGAAGCCTCAGAAACGCTCTCAGTATTTCACAATGAAATGTCACTCTGACCTTCTCTAAGGAAAATGTCAGAATTTTCATTACATGGAAAATTTCAAAATGTCATTTTTGTTGCAGTTCAGAATGGTACTATTTTTAATTTCCAGAGGATAGGAATTCCAGTGTCTGTTTAGCATTAGTCAGTACACATTCTCTTTTCTAGAGAAATCTACTCTCACTGGCTTATTGTTTAATGTTTTAATGACTTTTCTCAAGCAGAGAGAGAGCAAATCAGAAGTCAAGCATATGATTCCTAGTTTTATGCTCAAAAAAGTAGTCTGGCCCTCTCACCTTCTTTGTGTTCAGAATAATCTCCCAGAGCTTTCCCACCACCACCCAAAATGGTTATAATTTTGTCAGTGACACTATACCAGTTTCAGAGGATGCAAATTCTGGAAGCAGTTCAAAATTTTTCCGGTAACATTTTTTTTAACAATAAAAGAGTTAAACATCAACCAGTTCCTCTGGATATGGTTAGAAAAATGTATCCCATTGCTGGAATCATTTCTGTTTATAACCAAAATACTATGCTCAAACCATGTTAAAAACTGCCTATTTTAACTGTGTTAATTAACACAAAAAACAGTCTTTTCTGAGATAGAAAATTGCATAATTGCCAAATTCAGAAAAGAAAGCAAGTTGATGAGAAGGCACAGAAAGTGATTATTTGACCTCTCTGGCCACATATGTGCTATCTCCTTGATGCAGTCTTGTCTTGGGAGATACAGCATCTTAGCCACCAGCCCTGCTGATATGCAAGACAAGGACAGCTTAGTGCCTGAAGAATATTAATTCTTGAAGAGGCTGCCACATTATCATTTGTTGGCATACCTCCAGCAGGACTCAGCTATTTTAGCATTCGCAGCTCCTCCAGTTAATATTCTTTGACATCCATCCTGAACAGATGTTATTACCGAGGTTATCTATAGTTCTGTCTTCTCTGCTGATTGAACGGGAAGGTTTGGAAGGATGAGCACTTTAGGCAACAGCGACACTCGTTTTTTTGTCTACTCAGGCCTTAATCAGTTTTATTCCTCATCACCTCCTTTCCACATTACCTTTCTAGCAGCTGATGGCTTGAATTTTTCTTCCGAAGTATAAAAGTGGGGGGTATGAACATCACTTTGCCTCTTCCTATATATATACTTCTTTTTTTTTTTTTGTGTCACTCTGAACTTCCAGGTTCTTAAAAAGTGCTGTGATGCTTCATTATGATTTTTACCCTCTT
Source organism: Todiramphus chloris collaris (assembly GCA_025345505.1). Taxonomy (NCBI): domain Eukaryota; kingdom Metazoa; phylum Chordata; class Aves; order Coraciiformes; family Alcedinidae; genus Todiramphus; species Todiramphus chloris. The sequence goes on from JANVCC010010369.1 coordinate 2,502,450, forward strand.
CTATTCAAGCTACTCCCACTCATCCTATCCAGTATCATCACTGGTATAGAGATAATTGACAAGGGAGGGACGACATACTGTTCTAAACAGCTCTGGATGAGGTCACGTTCATGCAGTAGAAGAAATAGTTGAAGAGGAACAGACAAGGGAACGATGTGGAAGATTGCTAGGGATAGACGAAAGACCACCAGAAGGAGACTAACTGTACAAGGAACTGTCACTGCTCTGAACAAGAAGAACAAGAGAAAACCTGTCTTTTTGAACTGTAACTAACAATAGCATCAAGCCCTAACTTCCAAACCACAGAAGAGGGACAGAGAGAAGAAGACAGCTTTGCAAAAATCAAACTGTACAGTTATGAGCCTGGTTTGCACATATCAGTCATACAAAGGCATGAGTAAATAACCAGAAAGACTTCTAAATGCAAATCGTTTGCACATACACCTACTTGATCTGCAGCAGGTACTTGATCCACTGCAAATGCAATGCAAGTCTCATTTACAGCTTTGCTTCATGCTTCTGAAATTCCTTTAAAAAAAGATGTACCAAATGTCTAAAATTACAGAAAACTAGGTTCAGCAGCAACACCACAGCTTGAGTGGACTCTGAAAGAAGAATGAAAGCATCAATTTTTACTGCAACCTGTCAAATATGTACTACTGAGGCATATGTGTTTCTCTTCCTTTCTTCCTGTGCTAACAATTCGACCAACAACGAGAAAAACTAGCAGGCTTTCTCTGCCTAATCCCCACTCTCCTCTCTCCGCACGGACTATCATAGGAGGCACTAGAATTTGCTGCGGTTTCTAGCTTCTTGATACCAGAAAAATAATGATTTTCCCCCTCTTAATTTCTGGCGAGATTCGCGAGACTGGAAAACCTCCCCGTAACCTCCGCTTGCGGATACCCAGTAACCGAACGCTCTCTAGTTGAGGTTGCCCAGTACTGACGATGTTCATGCTGTTCAGCAAATTTCAGTATTTTGTTTGCCCACCCCTAGAAGCAGAATATATTTTGATTACATAGCATTAGAGCCGACGTCTGCTGCGGTTCAGAGGATACTGCCAGGCTTATCTCTCAGAAGTTTCCTTTCCCTCACAGGGTCCAGACCAGGGTTGTATTTTTGCTGCTGAATTTGATTTACATCTCACATGTCTTTAGCAGAGAGTGAAAGATTATGTTATGTTCGTATTAAAAGCAATTACACCTTTCTTTTCTTGTGAACAGATGATGTGCATAGCTGGGACATTTATTTGTTGAAATAAATCAGCCTCGATAAACACCACGTTAGGAAAAAGGAAGAGAAATATAAATTTGCAAAATGTGTGACTATATCTGAGCTCTATCACCAGTTCCATTTCTGAAAGTGAAATATTAATTCGTATGACAATTAAACACAAGCCCAGTAAAGTCTTTCAGAGAGCCTGTTCCCTAATTTTGGGTGTTGGTTGTGTTCCTTCCTGGACACTGTCAGGGCACTGGCACTGAATACAGTGTAAATGTTATATCGGTTCTCATTTAATCTTTATTAATAAATAAGTAATGAGAATTAATTTTCCTTAATTACGTATTAAGTAATAAACAGATCTTCAAATCTGTAGGCAGTGAATAAAGCTGGTATTACAAAACCATAAATATGCCTGGCCTATGATTAACCTCGCAACCAATTGAGTGCAAAAATTGACCATTCAACCTGCGTGTTAAAACGAACCAGAAAAAGAAACCAGGAAAAATGCTGTGTTTTGAGTCACCTTTTTTTCCCCTCTGTGAAATACTGTGAACACTGAGTGGTTTATTTATTTATTTATTTAGCATCTGGCCTCTAAGCTAGATTTTTCTTTCTTTCCCACACTCTCAGTAATACATATTTTTCTAAAGAACTGCTGTTAGAAAACAGAAAATATTTTCTTTTAACTGAGAAATGACATCTCAGATCCTGCCTTTTCAAACCCAGCCGTCAGCTTATCCCTAATACTATCTGCTTGTGTTCAAAGCCTGGCAGACTCAGACACCAGTGATGTAATGCCAGAAGCACAACTATACTAACATTTCATATTTTTAATCGTAAGCTCCTATTTTCACTTCTCCTTTATGGGCTGCAGGATGATTTTTCTTTTTTTTTTTTTGCTCCCTGACAGAGCCACACAGACAACAGCATTCAACAGCTCTTTAACACCTGCAACCTCACCAAGTTCTATTGAGAAACACCGGGCGATGCCGGTGATGTTATGTCTAGTCCATTAATACAAGTGCTTCTTTAAGTTGCCCTAATTACTTTTGACCAGAAACATATTATTTTTTATTGCCCGCGCTGCCAGCGGCGTGGAGCTGCGGGAGGGGGTGCCCGCAGCAGCCCGGCTCCCTGCAGCGTGAAAGGGTGGAAGCTCTACCTGTCCCCAGCTTTACCCTGCACATCAAGGGTTCACAGTAAAACGGTCCTGACACTGACCTCTCAAAGACCCAGCAGCTGAAACAGCCTTAACAAGGTATTAACACAGCAACATGCCCCATAAACTATTACCAGCTGCAGGCTGGGGAGGGGAGACGGAGCAAGAGGGAGGGAGGAAAAGAAGGAAAGAAAAAGAGGAGGTTGGGGGGAGGAGAAAAAGGGGCTGTTTCATAGCTGGAAGAGCCTTGGTGTGTTCTTTCACCATCTTTTCTGAGTTTACCTCGTAGCTGCACGGCAAGGTGTCCTGAGCTGAGGGTTAAGCTCACGTCTTGCAGGGCCGGGTCTGGTTTCTCGGCCAAGTCCCGCCAAACCACACCATGCTGCTTTAGTGACAACAAACATGCTTAAAACAACGCCAGAGAAAAGTAGAGTTTATTTGCCTTAATTGCTGGTGGCTAGGAGCCTGCTGAGAGAGCAGCAAGCAGGAATATGCCAGCCCCTGCACAGCCCCATTAGTGCTTTATGAGTCTGGTATATTGAAAGTATGCTTCCAGTGTAATCCAAATTTACAGTTGGTCTACCTGCAATATATTAAATTAAGATAGATTTACTTCGCTGGCGATTCTGCCTTTGGGACTCTTCGGGCTACATCGCTGCGCTAATCAGAAACACTTAAAAAAACGGAACCTCAATTCCATTTTACATTCAGCTTGAGCACATAAAGCACGCGGCATGCGGCAGTGCTCAACGTGGGGCTGTTGCTACGGTGTTCAGGCACACAGTTCAGTGGTAGACTGTCGCAGATATACCGTTGAACTTCAAGGACAACCTGACCCAGCAGCTAGAGATGCTTGAATAGTGGCAGTTGATATCAAGGAGCTACTGGAGATTGCCCAGCAGAGGCTGCGAAGATGCTGAGGGACCTGGAGCATCTCTGTGCCAGGAAAGGCTGAGAGCCCTGGGGCTGTGAAGCTGGAGAAGAGCAGCCTGAGAGGGGAGCTGAGCAATGCTGAGCAAGAGATAAAGGGCCCCAGGGGGCAAGAGGATGGGCACAGATTCTGCTCAGTGGTGCCCAGGGACGGGGCAAGGGGCAGCAAGGGGCACCAACTGGAACCCAGGAGGTTCCATCTGAGCAGGAGGAGCAAGTTGTTTGGTGTGAGGGTGTGGGAGCCTGTGCCAGGCTGCCCAGAGAGGCTGTGGAGTCTCCTTGTCTGGAGAGATTCCAAAGGTGCCTGGACCCTGCGCTGCTGGGCCCCTGGTCTGGGTGACCCTGCTGGATGGAGCTGGGGGGGACACCAGATCATCTCCAGAGGTCCCTTCCCACCCACACCCCACTACAATTTTGTGATTCTGTGATGCTACCAGGATTCAAAAAATTAATATTTGAATGTTATATAATATTATCATGCCCTACCATAATAAACATTAAGGGAAAGATTGCTGGAAGGAGAGAAAACCTTCAGTTTTCAGGCACAAGCTTAACGCTGTATTGACTGGAGAGGGCAATTTATTCCATTTTGTGCTCTGATACAGACCATCCTAGCTTCTGCCTGGTCCACTATCCCCAGACTAATAAAAGAATCTTCTGATTCACTCCAGGAATGACAAAAAAAAAAAAACAAAACCTACAAACCTTCACCTTTGGGCTCAAAACATTTACATGAATAACAATGAGCTGAGGAGCTGCAATGCTTTTCACCAAGGGGCATGACAAAGGGAGAGAAGGAGGTGTTCACCCATTACATCTTCAAGTGGGTTGGGAATGGAGCTGTAGAGTCATGTGTTGCCACTCGCTCTATGAGCACAGCTGTAGGAGTTGTACGAGTTGTCTTCCATTGTCTGATAGCTGTCTGGCGGGTGAGCAAAAACAATGCCATGTGCTAGAGGCTAATCAGCAGTCCCAATTAATAAAGAACAAATAGCTAAAATAATAAATAAATAAATAAATAAGTCTGTAAACAGCCTGTAGTCATAAAAGATTATGTCCAAACTGTTCCATGTGAAGCTACAAGTAAGCAGATATTAGTGGCATTGTAGCAACAATTGTCTAAAGAGAAGATAGCCAAGGTTGTAGGGGGAATTTGGCCTGATGATTTGGTATGTTTGGAAACAGCACGCAAGGTTCCAGGCTTGAATTTTCTCTATCAGACATCACAAGGAACAGAATCCGTGCTGGGTAGGCGTGTTAGAAATAATTTTTATTAGTTTAGACTACTGATTATAACATTGATTAATCAGCTTGAGAGACAATTAGTCAGCACTTGCAGCACAGAAAGATGTTAGCCAGGGAAGAGATCACTGGAACATATGTAAGGGGCTGTGAAGCCAAAGTTATTATTTACTCACACGATGTTAGCTTCCATCTGAGTTTGAAATTTCAGCTTCCAGGATTACATCTTTTGAAGCTATTTCACATGTCTTAAACGAGACTCAGAACTGAGCAACCTGCTCTGGGAGAGTGCTATGAAACTTTCTGAAGAATTTGTTTTTTTTTTTTCATTCAACACTTCGTGTCCCTGTCTGTGTGTCATGTGTTAACTCTGATGCCTACTGATTATTTCGTTTCAGACACTTAAATTGGAGATATTTGTGCACATATGATGTATGTTCCCATATGGGCTCCATGGTTAACAACAAGGAAAGAAAAACTGAATCAACTTAGAAAACAACCCAGTAAGCAAGGAGACTGAATTCACAGTCCAGGTTTTAAGATGTTATTCTACCAACTGCACTGGAAAACACAACTTTGCAGTACCGAACTTCAGCCAAAGTCAGACCTAACTGCAGTGGCAAAAATTGTTGGCCCAGAAGTGGTCTGTCATTGCATGTTCTTTTCCCCTCAATTGATGAGAAAAATAGGGAGCCCAAAAGTACACACACACTTTTTTTTTAAAGAGATGTGCAGTAAGGATGGAGAGGGTTCAGCTGATGGAGACAGAAGGAGAAATGGATGAAACGGGTAAGAAAGAATAATGAGAAACTATGACATTCAAAAGGAACACAAAACAGGAGTAAGACAGGAAAAGAAAGTGAGGGGGTAGGAAGAGGAAGGTAGATTGTAGTTAGATGAACCATGGAAAGAGGTGGGCAGAGTGAAATGTTTAACACAACAGAGTGAAGAGGAACATGACAGAAAAGAGAATCCATCTGAAAAAACCCAAAGTCTAAGGGTCATGCTTCATCCAGAAACAGAACATGGGGAAAAAAAGGAAAGAGTTAGAAAGAAAAGTAGAAATGAGTGAGTTTTTTTTTTAAATATTGAAAATGTGCATAGAGACTGAGCAAAAGAGAATTTTGATGGTGGGATGTATAGATAGGAGCGATATATGAAGGCACGGAAAGTGAAAAGTGAAGCATATATGAGATAAA
>JANVCC010010369.1:2518102-2540275 GCA_025345505.1 Todiramphus chloris collaris
AAAGGTAAAAAGGAAAAGGAAAAGGAGAAAAAGAAAAAAAAAAAGAAAAAGAAAAGGAAAAGGAAAAGGAATGCAGTAGATTTGAATTACATTTTAATAAACCTTTGTCTCTTCTCCCTTATGAAGAGCTGATATAAGCTTAGTCCCCCTATCTTTTTTCTATAGTTCTTTGACCCAAGATTTTTTTCATACAGGGTACATAATAGTACTTAATGATGGCTACTGTAATTAAAAGTGAGAGGGCTAGATCTATCTGACAGCCCATACAGAGGTTCTCATACTCTCATCAGTGAGAAGATTGGATTTGTAAATAATCTTTAAAATCTCTTCTTTATGACTACACACACAAAAAAAATGATAGTGTTCAGTGTTACCTGTGGCTGGCACAGAGGTTCCCTATTGCTGTCTGAGCAACACCATCTTACTTATTAAAAGTCAACGCCAACCCAAAGTAGAACCAAAAGTTTTGTTAGTCTTTTCAAAATGCAGTTAGGGCAGGGGAAGACTCACGTACCTTTCTTTCTGGAGCACCAGTTGGGAGGTGAAGGACCCCCATCCCTTGGAAGACTGCTGCTGTAACCTTCATAAAATTTTGTTAAAACACTGTTTGGAGTTTTTATCTTTCTCCAGATCCTGGAAGTCAAGATAAGGATTAGATTCGTGCAACTGAACAATCCAAACTGACTACTGGGGGGGATACTGAAATGCGCTAATGTTTTCTTTCCTTGTTTGCCTTAACTCTTTAATTGAGAAAGTATTTCCTGAGTCCCAGATGAAGAAAAAGTATGGGAGGAAAAGCAAGCCTTACCTTTACAGGATAGAGTACCAGAATATCTTGCAATCTACACTAATGCTTATGTGAGACTGGAAAGCTCATTTTTAGAGCACTGGGTGTTGGAGTATCAGGTCTAGTTGAAGGTCATTTAATGGTCCAGCGATAGGAAGGAAAAAAAAAAGAAGACGAAAAGAGAATCCCTTACTCTAAACCTATTGCTCCAGCAACATCTGTAGATCAGATGATTGATACATAGCTTCAAGATTAACCTGGAAAATTTAGATGAGTATGCAACAGTACTTTCTTCAAGAACATTGCGTAGGGCAGATCAGTCACTGAATGTTCAGGGCTCAGCAATTCTGCAGGTCAAAACTACCACTAACAGAAAACAATTCTCCATGCAAAGCACTTCAGCTCACACAAATCAAGTGACACAAAGAAGGTTTCAGGTACTTAGCCAAGATCAGGTTGATAACCATGACAGGTTGATATTGGTTTTCAATGTATCCTTCCCTGATAAAATTGGACGTCTGGAAAGCACATAGTAAACAGTTTGCTGTATACTGGATTACAGACATCCTGGGTAGTTGCTAAGGTCACATTTTTTTCCACCAGATTCCTTTACGGACACCAGAAGGGCACCTTTTATAAATAAATAAAGTTTAAGGTCTTCCCTTCCTTTCCTTTTCTAAGAAAGGGTTTCAAGCCTTAAAGGAAAGAATGATTTTTGGTTCTGTGCCATTGGGCTTGGCTTGAGAGCTATAACCATAGCCAGACTGAAGGAAAATGATATCAGTATCTCAGTCAGTATCTGGCTGGAGTCCTCTGGACATGAATGTTCAGGAATTACACCTCCAATGGACACATAACTTTGCTTCTTCAGTGCAGGTTGGGGACTTGTTTGTGATAAACAAACAGTGAAAACAAGAGACAAAATACTTTAATCAGATCATTCTAATGCAGAAGCAGGTTGGGTGCTCTGAATATTGTTGGAAATAAAAATATCCCTGTTCATACCCATGAAAAGAATAGAAGGTGCTCATGATTGTTCTCTGAAGAGAAATTAGAAAAAACAAAAAAAAAACAACCAGAAAAAAGACCAAAAAGCTTAAATTTATAGCTCAGCTTTAAAACATACAGAATATGCAAGTCCATGACGTGTATGCCAACCCTCATTTCTTCAGACAACATAATGGTAATATTTCTTCAAAAGTACAGAGGCTAGAAGACATTTCCAAAAGGGGGATAAGGCCACAGCCTCAAGAGCTGCATGACTTGGCCATCTGTATCTCCAAAAAGACACAGACCATAATAAATTAAATAATAAATACTCTTACTCTTAGTGCAGAAACAAAACGTTCTCATAGGCCTTTCATTCTTAAAAATGTGAAAACAAATGCTGAGCTGACAGCTAATAAGGCATAGCATAAACTCTTCGTACATCTGAAATAATAGACAAGTTAGATGACGCGAAATCGATTGTATGGGAAGCTGGTAGATGCAGTGCAGGCAGCTGCAGTTGTCCCTGGGGCTGCCTGTCCATAAACACGATACAGTTATCTTACAATATCTTACACTTTAATCTCTTACTCTCTCTGCTTACGTTGAACAAGATGGAATAGTGGGCAGTGGCTGCCTGGTGCAAACACCACAGCACTGCTTCCATAGCATGACATCCAGCGGGCACTTCCAAGCATATTCCCATCAGTAAATTAGGTTTTTTTATTGAATTACGCTGCAGCTGCTCTCCTGCCTGTGTTCAGCTCAGAACAGTGCAGAGGCATCAGTGAAACACTGAACTTGCTAACAGACAGTGCTCCATCAGAAAGATCCTTCTTAAGTATAAAATCGAGACATCACCAACTTCTTACTACTTGGTTGATTTTTTTTTTACTTACATTTGTAACTCATTCAGATTTATTTTTCTTTTTTTACAGAAAAGTGTCACGGCAAATACAGTATACAAGCATGCAGAGCAAAAGCCTATAAGAAATATTTTATTTCCTTGCTAAAACCAACTCAGAAAAACATTGTTCAGGCAGATTTAAATGCACAGCCTTTCGAAGAGCTGTAAGAAACTGTCACCTAATAGATACTGATTTGGTTTCAGGTTCTATTTGGGTGTCAGGAGAGAGTGGGGAGGAAAAAAAAAAAGTGTTTGTTTTCGTGCATACTGTGTACACAACAAATTAATTTTCTCTACACAGATGCTGAAAAGCTGGGACAGACTCCTGTAAATTTTACCCTGTGAATAATGGAACTAGGTCCTTGTCAAAAAAGCCTAACTCCACTGGCTCCAACGTCAGCAGTGTTACAGAGAAGTACACCCACATTGCCCATTACAAGTTTTTCTGTGATTACATCAAAACAGCCTGGCAATTTTGCTCATATTTGTTAAAAAACTGGTATGGAAATGCTCATGGCAAGTGATAAAGAACCAATGCCATTGCAAGACATTAGAGGTAGCTGAGATTTAGCCTTAGAACAGTTATCTTCTTCTGATGGTAAGATGTGACGTTCAAGCAGGAACTGTGAATCCAAGTATTTTTACATGACTTGTGAACGCAACACCCTCAGCAAGTACTACCCTCTCTGAGCTGTTCATGGTTGGCAGGAGGTATCCCTCATGCAGAAGAATGAGAAGTTATGAGTCTTAAGCATTGGACTTCACCCAAAACAAAGTCATAAGTTCTTTAACTAGATAGGTGGCAATAAAATGGCATTAATTTCAACATTACATAACAGACTATGCATACGTTTAGAGTCAGATGCGTCCCATGCTAGGGAATTCTCACCAGGGACTGAGAAACTTGGTGGGGAAGGATGGATTTAAGCAATAAGGGGAACCCCCCCCCCCCCGCCCCCGGTTTAAAACTCATTATTTTTTTTCAACTTCTTGTCACAACTTTTAGGTCCCATTCACATCAGTTATTTTGGAGGGCTGGGAAAAGCATGTTTTTGTTAAAAACATATTTGAATCTTTCCATGAATACAATTCCATTGTGTTTTCCATATCGCCTGAATTTCTGACAAAGCTGAAAGTTGCAACCTACCTGTTGCCACACACTGTGGTCTCTGCTTCTTTGTCAAATGAGCTGGCGATCACAGAATCATTTTGGTTGGAAAAGATCTTCAAGATCATTGAGTCCAGCCATTAACCCATCACTTCCAGGGCACCACTAAATCATGTCCTTCAGCACCGCAGCTCCATGGCTTTGAAACCCCTCCAGGGATCATGGGGACTCCACCACTGCCCTGGGCAGCCTGGCACAGCCCTGGACAACCCTGGAAGGAAAGAAATTGTTCCTCAGCTCCAACCTAAACCTCCCCTGGGGCAACTTGAGGCCAGTTCCTCTTGTCCTGTTGTTTGTTCCTTGGGAGCAGAGCCCGACCCCCCTGGCTCCAACCTCCTGTCAGGAGCTGTCAGAGCCAGAAGGTCTCCCCTCAGCCTCCTTCTCTCCAGGCTCAACGAGCCCAGGTCCCTCAGACACTCCTCAGTAAAGTCGATTTCCAGCAGTAATTTTCAGCACTGTTTATTGCTGACCAAACTTTCTGAAGTCCACGGCAGTTTTACTGAAGATATTAGTGAAAGGATATTTCGACAACTATTGAATGCTCTGCAAAAACACTGACCAAAAATGACACTGTGTTATGAAGGTCAGTAGTACTGGGAGTATAACCTGAAAAAGATGAAGGTCTTGTAACAAAAACAAAAGGGTGCCAAAGGATTTTGCTAATCACATACATTAGAATCTTGACCTTATAATAATTAAAAATTGATGTTTAGAGCATAATACAGCTGTGCAACCATATTTAAACTTACTGATTTCATAGAAAGAAGAAAGTTGTATTGAAAGGTCACAGTCTAATTTCATGACCATATATTTACTCTTTATTCCCATGGTGCAAATGTGTAATTTTCAAAAGAGCAAACCAATAATTACTTATTATGAAAGTATTTTAGTCAATACCTAATTTCTTAGTATTGATTACTATTTAGACATTTAAAACGTACCCTACAGCACCAACAATATGTTTATCGTACCATTCTTCTTACTCGTGTTTGTAAGTATTAAAGATATTGATTAAAAGCGGTGGTCTAAAATGCCAAACACTGCATTCATTATACTACAAATAAATTTTATTTAGCCATCTCAAAAATAGAATTTAATTAGCAAGTAATTTAAACATTCAACAGTTAAAGATAAGTTGGTGAAACACAGATTTCTGTTACAAAATGCATTCAGCCCTTGGCTGGATCAAACATGTACTCTGATTGCAGTTTCGAGGATATCTTATGGGAGTGGAAAAGAGCCAGGGGGATTTTTTGGATTGTTTTGTGTTTTTTCGCTTGAGTGGCAAGGCATTTGTCTCTTTAATGCCAAACTTTCAAAAAAGTACAGAGAGACACTTAATTAGGAGGTTCCTTGAGTATCTCATTTTTAATTAGTAGCATCACGCTATATAAAACTCACCTGTAAGTCATTATGTCGTGTGGTACGTGTTCAGAAATCTAAAATCACAAACTCAGCTCAGTGAATGAAGGTGAAAATGAATGGATGGTTCAAGCAAGCAAGAAACCCTGAGGTTGAATTTTTCTCTGAATTTGCATCTCTCTTTTTGCAAATATTGAGCTGGAAACTCTGCATGAACACTTAGCATTCCAATCCGATGAAGAAATTCAGATAGACATAAGAACAGCTTTGTCTGAATATTCACCTCAAAGAGAGGACAGTGACATTATACTTTTTTTGTTTGTTTTTGTTTTTAAAATGAAGAAATAAATATTATGTATAAAATGTTAGAGGCCAAAGTGAGTTAGTTTGAATCTTGTGTTTTCAGAAAATCATCATCACCCTATTTTCTAAGTAAAATATGGTATTATTCTTTGAACCACACTAATCACCTAGTCTTTTTTGTATGCTTTTTGAAGCTTGAGTCTAAGTATTCTGATAGGAAAAAGTCCAGAAAGGATACTTCTTTCTTACCCACCCTCTCCCCATTTCTATTGGAAAAGTGCAGAAACGATTTAGTTTGTATGCATGCAAGCATCTCTGCAACCAGTTAGGAAAAGTCCTGTCTCCTGAAATGTATTTTCATTAATTCCCTTGTTGATACAATTTGAAGCTATGGAAAGAATGTCCTCAGAGGATGTTCCTCAGATAAGAAATTTCCAGAGAAAGTATGCATGCTCCTGCTGAATGGAATAACGCCAGAAGTTTGTACTGGGAATACAAAAAGGAATAAACGTTCAGAATGTATGAAGCTGGCATACAAATACTAAAATTGTTTGAAGTTCTTACCATCTTCAATTAATACGCAAAAATGTTCTGGTGTTTTAAAATATCTTTCGGTCATTATGAAAGATTATTGAACTTTCTTCTGCTGCCAAACATTTGCAAACTTTGTATCTACAGATATAATTAACAGCATTAGTCAGTAATTCTGTTTTGTTCCCTCTGTGCAGATAGGAATTCTACCCCGAAGGAAAATTAATAAGATGTACTCTTTAGAAGGAGGCATGTAAAAACATCAGTCTCTGTTTCTTAAAAACTGAGGAGAAAAAGCACAGGCTGCACAGTAAGTCAGTTTCTAATAGAAAACTATGTATATCTTATTCAGTTTTATATTCTTGTTATGAGATTATTCTAGAAACGCATGGTACGTGGATTTAAAAATATATATATATTAAAAAGTCTTAAAATATTCTAAAAAATCTTTAAAATCTAAAATATTTTAGTATTTAAAAAACCTCAAACTTTATATTAAAAATAAAGGTAAGTCTATTCCTAAGTTCAGAAAGGTGCAATAATTTAAAAGCTGCATATTGTTATGGGTACCAGTTTGCGTGAGGCCAGCAGGACAGGTGTTATCTCAACTCCTCCAAAGACAGTTTCTAAGCTGTAAACACATTTCTTTCTGTAAGCACACCTGTATACAAACCCAAACACAACTTACGATGGCAGGTCATGCTTTTTAACAGTTTGCATTGAAGTAGGATGTAAAGTAAGTTCTGCTTTTCCCCTGTTTTACTGGTATTTGTACTTCATGAAGCAGGCCAGCTTGACTGCAGATCTTTACCCAGAGGAAAGATCCAAAGGTAGAATACAGAGCAAGTTAAAGCACAGGCTATGAACATGGGGGAACAAATATAGCTATCCACAACTCATTTAAGGCTAAATTAGAACCTTTTCTGCAGTTAATCAATAGCTTTGAAAAGACTCCAACAACAGCCTGCCTACTGTGCTGGTGGTACACTTTTAACACTGATAGACAAACAGGGATCTCAATCAATAAGCGATTCATAAAGCCACTAAAAAGTAATGAACTATGGACACTACTATGTAGGTCTTGTAATAGTAGCTTGCAAGACTCAGACTAGGAGTCTAGAGAGTCATTAACTATCTGCCCTCTATTTTCTTTAACTATTTTAACTATTGAGCCTATTTTAACTACTCAGGTTAGGGCTTCTACATAGGACAGAAAACACAGTTTTGCTTTTTTCTCTCTTTACAAACAGTAGAAACCTCTGGTCTGGTTAATTTTGAGGAAAGGCTGAGGTATCTGGGGCTGTTTAGCCTTGAGCAAAGAAGGATGAGGGAAGACCTTATTGACCTCTACAACTACTTGAAGGGAAGGTGTAGCGAAGTGGGAGTTCGTCTGTTCTACCTGGTGACAAGTGATAGAAAAAAGGAAATGGCCTGAAGTTGAACCAGGGGAGGTTCATGCTGGATATTAGGAAGCATTTCTTTCCAGAAAGGGTTGTCAGGCACTGGAATGGGCTGCCCAGGGAGGTGGTAGAGTCACCATCCCTGGAGGGGTTTAAGAGGTGGTTGGATCTTGTGCTTAGAGACAGGGTTTAGTGGTTTTTGATAGGTCTAGGAGTAAGGTTGGACTTGATTATCTTGAAGGTCTCTTCCAGATGAAACATTTCTATGACTCTATGAATTTAGAAATTCATGAATAAACCCGAAGACAAGGTTTGGGAGTAATGTGTCTTTGTGACTGGAACAGTCTTCAGCAGACAGAGTAACAGATCAGAGTGTGGGGAAAACAGCTTTTGAAGGACAGTTCAGGCAGTAAAACAAAAGCAGCAGAAAACAGTCCATCACAGTCTGCACTATTTATACAAAAGATTAAAAACTGGGGTCTGTTCATCTACCACAAGGATGGGGGAAATCCTACAGGTCAACAGGCTTATTCAACATTTTTCACACAGTCTCTTTACTGAAGGAAATCAAGAATTTTCACTAGGCACCAAGGGGAGATGAAGAATGTAATAAAACCTGACATTAACTGCAAAGGTTAATTAAACATATCTGTAACAGTAACAAGAGTTCAAACAAAGTGCTTCTCCAGTATTCACCAGCTATATGCAAATTTATTTCATTTTATAAAATGCTCCACACAATCACAGTCAGTCAGGGCAAATTTCACACTAATGTAGCAGGTATTTTTATTACAGGTGAATGAGCGTGACCAGTGAGTTTTGTGAGCTGCCCAAACCATACTGTGAGTTCATGAAAGGACTCCCAAGTTCAGAAAGAGAACAGTCAAGTTATTATTGCAAGTAAATACTAAGACTATTTGGTTGTAAAGCCAACCATTCTTCACTGTATGTATGATGTGTGTATCTATATAGACCATAAAATAACCATAGAATCGTTTTGGTTGGAAGAGACCTTTCAGATCATAAAGTCCAGCTGCCAGGTCACCACTAAACCATGTCCCTCAGCACCACTGAAAGAAGATAGATGTAGATTAAGAAGTTCTTTACTCTGAGTGTGGTAAGACACTGGAACAGATTGCCCAAAGAGGTTGCATATTTCAAGATGATAACCAACTACTTATAGACTTGCATCCTAGATTTCATTACAGGATCCTAATATCAGTTGTGCTCTGTTAAGAAAGTAAATATAATACAGGTCATATAATATAATTAGAGGATCTTGGGTCTTAAATATGTACAATCTAATGATATGAGCCTAAATATGGCAAGGAAATAGAGTCACTAGAAGGGGACTCAGATGTGTGAAGTTAGTGAAATGAAAGAAAAATATCGAAGTGTGTGAAAAATCTAGTGAAGAAATCTTGACAGTGTCTTATCTCAGAAGGAAGAATCAATAGTAATGGTTGGGACTTTTGAAGCATATCAGCGGCAAAGAATTGAAGTCTTCTCAAACACAGTGGGCAGTCTGAATGTGGGAAGGCAGCCAAACTCACAGAATCACAGAACCATGGAATGTAAGGGGTGGAAGGAACCTCAAAAGGTCATCTAGTCCAACCCCCCTGACAGTGCAGGATCACCTAGAGCAGGTCACACAGAAACACGTCCAGGTGGGTTTTCAATGTCTCCAGAGAAGGAGACCCCACAACTTCCTTGGGAAGCCTGTTTCAGTTCTGTCACCCTCACTGTGAAAAAGTTTTTCCTTACGTTTACATGGGACCTCCTATGTTCCCGCTTGCACCCATTGCACTTTGTCCTATCTTTGGATGTCACTGAGAAGAGCCTGGGTCCATCCTCCTGACACTTGCCTTTTACATATTTATAAACATGAATGAGGTCACCCCTCAGTCTCCTCTTCTCCAAACTAAAGAACCTCAGCTCCCTCAGCTTTCCTCAGCAGGGAGATGCTCCACTCCCTTCATCATCTCTGTGGCTCTGCACTGGACTCTCTCCAGCAGTTCCCTGTCCTTCTTCAACTGAGGGGCCCATAACTGAACACGATATTCCAGATGAGGCCTCACCAGGGCAGAGTAGAGGGGGAGGAGAACCTCTCTCGACCTACCAACCACACCCCTTCTAATACACCCCAGGATGCCATTGGCCTTCTTGGCCACGAGGGCTGGCTCATGGTCACCCTGCTGTCCATCAGGACCCCTAGGTCCCTTTACCCTGCATTTCTTTCCAACAGGTCAGTCCCCAAATTATACTGGTACCTGGGGCTGTTCTTTCCCACATGCAAGACTCAACACTTGCCCTTGTTGGATTGCATTTGATTTCTCCCTGCCCAACTCTCCAGCCTGTCCAGGGTTAGGGTTGTCCTTGACCTCTCTTGCAAGGTTTAACTCCAAGCGGGCCTTAGTTTTCCTGGTTGCCTCCCTACATCCTCTGACAACAGTCTTATATTCGTCCCAAGTGGCCATCTCCTCCTTCCATGATCTGTAGACTCTCTTCTTCCATCTGAGTTTGCCCAGCAGTTCCCAACCGTTTCTCCTGGCTCCCTTTCTTGTTTTCTTACCTGTTGGGATACTCTGATCTTGAGCTTGGAAAAAGTGGTCCTTGAATGTTAGCCAACTATCTTGAGCCCCTTCACCTTCTAGTACCCTGTCCCATGGGATTTCCCCCAGCAATTGCTTGAAAAGGCCATAGTTGGCCCTGCTCAAGTCCAGAGTTGTGTTTCTGCTTGGTGTTCAGTTCCTGGCGCGCAAGATCCTGAACTCCACCATCTCGTGTTCACTGCAGCTAAGTCTGCCCTCGACGTTCACCACTTCGACCAGATCCTCCTTGTTAGTGAGTGTAAGATCCAGCAGTGTCCCTCTCCTAGTTGCCTCCTCCACCATTTGCATCAAGAAGTTACCATCAATGCACTGGAGGAACCTCCTGGACTGTGACTGGCTGGCTGAGGGGGGCTTCCAGCAAACACCCGGGCAGTTAAAATCCCCTGTGAGAACCAGGGTCTGTGATTGTGAGGCTGGTATCAGCTGCCTGTAGAAGTCCTCATCAACCTCCTCGTCCTGATCAGGTGGCCTGGAATAGGCACCCGCACCAGCATCACCCATGTCAGCCTGCCCCTTAATTCGCACGCGCGAACTCTCAAACCAAAACAACCAAACTAAATCTTAGCTTGTGCGCCTAATACAATGAAATATTTTTTTACTACCATGCTTTTAACATGAGTTTTATTAAATACAGTTCTCTGACACTTCGGGTCAGCATTTTTACAGCTCCAAAGGTGCCATGTACCTGAGATAACAATGTGCCCTTGCTGCAAAGGTAGCCAATGGTATCCTGGGCTGCTTTAGGGAAAGCATTGCAAGCAGGTTGAGGGAGAGGATCCTTCTCCTCTATTCAGCACTTGCAAAGCTGCATCTGGAGTATTGTGTCCAGTTCTGGGCTCCCCAGTTCAAGAGAGTCAGGGATGTACTGGACACAGTCCGGCAAAGGGCCATGAAGACAATTAAGAGATGAAGCACCTCTCCTATGAGTAGAGGCTTGAAAGAGCTGGGACTGTTCAACCTGGAGATGAGAAGGCTCAGGGTGATCTTATCTGTGTATTTAAACACCTGAAGGGAGGGTGCACAGAGGAGAGGTCCAGGTGGTGATTTCTGTGGTGCCCGGTGACAGAACCAGAGGCAACGATCACAAACTGAAACACAGGAGGCTCCCTCTGAAAATCAGGAAACACTTTTTCACTGAAAATGTGCCAAAGCACTGGCACAGGCTGCCCAGAGAAGTTCTGGAGTATATCTCCATCCTTGGAGATATATAAAAGTTACCTAGACAGGTCCTGGACAACTTGCTCTAGGTGTCCCTGTTTGACCAGGGCAGGATAGGCAAGATGACCTCCAGAGCTCTCTTCCAACCTCAGCCATCCTGTGATTCTGAAAAAGGTGGTCTGCCTCAGTTCTAACACTGTCCAACAGGAAATACCTTGGAGGGATTTCAATGGCTTTTTGCTCTGCAGAAGCAGGTGGAAAAGGAAAGAACTTACAGGAGAATCTTAAATTTGCTTTAGTTGGTGATGGCAACTCAGACTTTCTCCTCCAGTTAATGATCCATCAAGTAATTTGTCAAAGCATAACCTCACCTAAAACAGTAAGAAATATATTCTCCTGCTCTTATTTCAGCAAGCAAAATGCCTATCAGGGCACAAGAATGTCATCATGTAAGTACTGAGCCTTCAAAGGCCATAGTCATAAAAAAAACCCCACTTTTGTGAGAAACTTATCTTTATATATACACTTTATCCAAAATATATGTGTCTTCTGAAGGGAAATTTAATTCATTGCATACCTTGGCTTTACCAGATACCTTATAATTATAGACTCAATCATTCAAAATATTTTTTGCTGTGTATCAGCAAGCTAGAAAGTCGTATTACTAGATACACTTTTATTTTCTAAGTATACCTTTATATTTTGATATGCTACATCATCCTTTCCCTCAGACATTCATTATACATCAGTCAGTTTGTGTTCTATGCGCAACAGAAGGAAAGATTCACAAATATCCAAACAGTTGTTTCATGTAAAATACACTGCACACTGGGAGAGGCATTTGTATTATTTTCTCAGAATGCCACACTTCTTTCAATTATAGCTCTTATGAATTTATATGTCTCATTAAAAAGTCATTCTGATGGAGTTTGGGGATTAAGAACTGTAGTCATTAGCTGTTTCTTCAGAGGAGAACAACTGTGACCTAAAAAAGGCAAGTTGTAAATAATAATTTCATTTTTAATATATATTCAATGTTTTATTTACAAGCAATGCTCCTACTTATCTATTAACCAGTCTCCTTGAATTTGGCCATTTTCAAATGACCTAATCCTGATTGTCTAAGTTTGAATAAATCATGACATGATCCTGGGAACTTGGCAAGTACATCAATGATTTTACATCTGGCATCACACAGTAGCTACATGTTGAGGGAATGAAAAAAATTTTGATTTCTTTACCTTGCCTCATTAGTCATCATGTGGTGATGCATGCATTACCAAGTGCTTGCAGTCTGAAGCTCCCACGACAGTTAGAAATCCAACAATCTCAAAAAAATTCATGAATTACTTGCTGCATTGCTGATTATCTTGTGCAGAAGCTAATAAGATTATTAGCTCTGCCGAAAAGTGTATTTATAAATCAATATACGCACCGTCAGAGAGAATATTAACTTACAGGATGTTAGAGGAACCTGTTAAAATAACAATTAATTGTAGGGGCAACCTTCAAGTGTTACAAGTACTCTGTCAACCCTAAAATCATTTCACAGAAGACAGAAAGAGTCTCTCTGCCAAGCCTGAGTCCACAGATGTTTGTCAGTTAGCTGCCAGGAAATGCAGCGTGCTCAAAAGTCAGCTGAGAATGTTGAGTTAGATGGATTTGATTAAGCGTTCTTTAAACTCATAGAACACGCCTTTTTGTTTTTAATTAGTGGCCTAGGGTCTCGAGTTACTGACAAGTTAAAGGTTAATGCTTCCAGCTTCAAGTCAAATGGGGTGTAATGGATTATTATCTGCATAGTCAACTGAGAAATAGTTAACTGAGAAACTTCCAACCTCTGCAGTTAATTTTTACATCTAGGGTGTAAGTCAGAGGATTTGTAAGGACAAGAGATTGCTCTCAGATGCTCTCAGATGCTCTCCCCCCTCAGAAGGGGACTTCTGAGGCCCGAATGCTATTTTGCAACATCACTTCTCTTGTTTTGTTTGAAAACCGAGTGCATAAAATAGACCATTCCAGACCATGTGTTAGTAAGACTTTTAGAAAGAGTAGTGGTTTTCCACCTACTTCAGCATTTTCAGTTTTCATTGCATTTCAAGTAACAAGGTGTCTTGTCTCTTGAAAACGGATCATAGACAAAACCCCATGTTCACAGCAATCAAGCGATCAATCAATATCTTTGCATGGCTTCCCACAAGAGGTAACTTTCACGGACATTGCACCAGTTCCACTGAGAAGTACATTTTACTACTTCTTGTAAAAATTGGAGGAAAGGATTTAGTCAATTCATAGCACGCTATCATCAACAAAGAAATGTTTGCAGGTTCAACACAATATCCTCAGCTATGCTCGTTATTCATATTTACTCTTTTTAATTACTTGTTCTGCGAGTTTATCCCATACTAATTTCAATCAAGCTTTGCTGTTGAGCTTCAGTTGGTAACAGAGCAGCTTTTCACTGCATAAACAAGCACTTTCCAGATGAGCCACGTGCAAGGGTGAGCTCAAGATGTAGTTCCTATCACTATTCATGCCTGTGACTGATACTTGCTTTTCTCAGTCTCTTGCCAGCAAGTCTCACACATCCCCTGAAAGAAAATATAAAAGAGGAGCAGAATGTGTTTTAACAAGCACATAAATATTTGTTTGGGATTTGGGGGTGAGAAGATGGGTTTTGTGGGGGCGTTGTTTTATTTTGGGGGATGTTTGGGTTTGGTTTTTTTTTTTGCATTATTCACTGATACCTGGCTACAAATCAAGTAAGAAGACAAAAGACCAGATCCTAAGAACATTCCTAGCACAAGGAACCTCCACAACACTCTGCTAATTTGCATCTGCTGAAGAGTCACAGCTCAATATATTTCAGCTCATAATTCATGAATAAGATGTATGAAAGTGCTGTCGACTTTGGGTGAGGAGGGGGTTGATGGGAGGGGATGCTTTCCCTGGCTCTTGGGAGTGTTGTGCTGAAATTCTGCAATATCAAAGTTTGAGATGATTTCTTTTCTCTCTTGTTGTTTAACCCCTCTGGTTTCTGCCAATTCACCTTTGCCAGAGATTGTTTATCACTGCAGCTAATAAAATACTGCAGAAGTCTCATGTTTTTAAGCTTCAGTAAAATAAACAACAATGAACAGACTGTCAAATATTTCCTCCTTTTGCTTCTTTCCTATCTCTCCTTTCTGGGATGAACAACCAAATAATCCCCAAAATATTCTAGCTGCAGTCATTATTTAAAAGTAAACATGCCAAACACTTAATTAGGTGTTTACATATAGCTGCTTTAGGATTCAGGTTCAAAATCTTTATTTTTCTTAGGAATATAGTTACCCTGCCTTACATCAACCAATTGAAAATTTAAAATAAAAATTTATATATATATATTAAAAAAAATTCAATCACTATATTGTGGAATTACTGCTTTTTCTCCCTAAAATGAAACAACACATGCATATAAATATATGTATAATCTATTTTTAAGTATACTGAACATTTTTTTACCACTAACATACATTTCCTTCCTAGCTAACACTAAAAGAAAGACAAAAATTAAACTTTTCTGGTGACACCCATGACAAGTTACTAAAGTATCCTCTCCACCAGTTTTGAGAGAGGGTGTTTTCATTCCACAAGTAAGGAATAGGTTACCTAATCCCTTTGTTGTTGATCTAAAAGGAGTTGTATTGGATGGTTTACGGGGCTTTTCAAAAGATATCTGCTCCTCATTAGCATAATGCCAGATCTAAATCTATCTGTCTGTTCAGTGGCAATTTCAGGTTAAAGAAAAAAATACTCAGTATCAGAAGTGGCAATAACCACTATCAGTAATAAGGGAAAAGAGTGATTTATAAACCCTACTTTTAATATTCTTGTGGTGCTTAATACAGCCATCAGTATTCAAATCCAGCTGACATCTGTGGGAGCTCAGAGTGCTCAGCAACTTGCATAAGCACTCAATAAATTGCTATATTGAGCCCTAATCCTGCAGTCAATGTTATGGGTAAGGGAAAACCTAATTATAGTGTGATTTTTAATTATTTTTTTTTCAGGTTTATTTACTGCAAGAGTTCAAAGCAAGATCATATCATTGATCTCAAACGGTAATACAATCAAACTCAAGAAGAAACTAAAAGCTTCCTTGTAGGTCTGATCTTCTGAAAGCCTTTTATGAGTCAAGAAGAGATAATGAACACTTATAGGTCTCTAAGGGATTAAAGGAAGGGGGAAAAAAAAAAAAAAAAAAAAAAAAAAGGTAGGGGGGGAAAAGGGAATATCATTGCAAAATAAACCTGTATAATTGTGAACAGCCAGATGAGTGTAGCAGCCCCTCTTGGCCACTGGTTGCATGCAGGAATGGATTATGCTGCTGGCGGCTGATTCTGACCTTGTGGCTATGCTCACTTATATTCTGTGTCAAGCAGAATAAGCCCAGGAGCTTCATCATCCTTAAGAAGCACATTTTCTATCTGATCTCACTTGCAGGGTCCCACCAGACGGAGTGAGGAGATGTGCAAAGATCTTCTCTGCTGGAAGTTGTTTTCTGCGACAGTAAAAATAAGGTATTTATTGCTGATGAAAGAGACACCTAATCGTGCTCCCAGTTGCATGTGTCAAAATGAAGCCTGCTCTTCAGGATTTTAGACAGTCCACTGAAAGGAAGCTTTGGTGGAATATGGAGCAACTTGTCCTGGTGCAGCCTGAGTGTCAAAGAACATGAATAGCAGCTTGTCTAAGCTAATGGAAGCTCACATCAACTTTACTAACTGAACTAGACATAAACAACAAGGTGAAAGTGCCCTTTTCCACTGAAGCAGCAGAAGTTACATGTGAAATACATTCATTTGCTTTGCAAACATTAACAAATAAACTGAGATCTTGATTCAGCTACATATTTAACCACATGAATCGTTCCATTGTAATCAAAACTGGAGGAAAAACAGAGACAAGTATGAAGAAAAGAGTTTTTCTTTGTATTTACTCACTTATCAGCAGTGCAAGATTCTTTTAATGAAACCACTATTAGAGGCTTCTTTTCCAAATTTGAAAAAATAACACTTTGGGGAAAAGGCAGTAGAACTGGATAATAGATTTTTTAAAAAGATCTTATTTTTTTCTCTTCTTCCTAGCCAGTCCAACTCCTTACATGAGGCTGACAGTTCTTTCTCGGTAGGTTGTTTTTTTTTAATTTCCTGGCTATACTTTTGTTCCTCTATACTATTCACAATTTTAATGGCATAAAGCAAAGGTGAAGTAGTCATTGGAGAGAAAAATCACCTTAAAATATAGAATACATTTCCTTTTCAGTCTTTGGAGAATTAAGATGATTGAGAATATCTAAATATCTAAAAAAAACAAAAAAAATCCATATAAACTTGAGAAAAAAAAATTCAAACCAAACAAAAATTAGACAGTCAAATTCTACAACTACTTAGTATCAACTCAAAGAACTTAGAGCAACTCTTGTAGGTCACAGTACAGAAAACATCACACCTCTTCTAAACACATATCATAGAATCACAGAATCATTTTGGTTGGAAGAGAGCTTCAAGATCATGAAGTCCAACCACTAACCCAGCACTGCCAGGGCACCACTAACCCATGTCCCTCAGCATCTCATCTCCATGGCTTTGAAACCCCTCCAGGGATCATGGGGACTCTACCACTGCCTTGGGCAGCCTGGGACAGCCCTGGACAGGAGGAAGAAATTGTTCTTTAGCTCCAACACAAACCCCTCCTGGGGAAACTTGAGGCCAGTTCCTCTTGTCCAATCGCTTGTTCCTTGGGAGCAGAGCCCAACCCCAACTGGCTCCAGCCTCCTGCCAGGAGCTGTCAGAGCCAGAAGGTCTCCCCTCAGCCTCCTTCTCTCCAAGATCAACAACCACAGGTCTGTCAGCTGCTTCTCACCACCCTTGTGCTCCAGCCCCTTCCCCAGCTCCGTTGCCCTTCCCTGGCCACGCTCCAGCCCCTCAATGTCCTGCTGGGAGTGAGGGGCCCAATCCTGACCCCAGGATTCCAGGGGCAGCCTCCCCAGTGCACAGTCCAGGGGGACGATCCCTGCCCTGGTCCTGCTGGCCACCCCAGTGCTGATCCAAGCCATCATGATCATGGCCTTCTTGGCCACCTGGGTACACGCTGGCTCGTCTTCAGCTGCCTGTCAACCAACACCCCCAGGTCCTTTTCTGTACTACAGGATATAACAAATTTATCTAGGTGTTGGGTTTTTAGTTTCTCATCTCCTGTGGAACCAAACATATACGCTATGTGCATGCTGACCAGGCTAAACTATGTCACGTGGTGATAGCTGGAATGAATCTCTTAAAGGCAAGGCCACAGTATCAATGTCTATTCCTCACACCCTATCCACATGTGGCTGTGAAAAAGCACCTGAAAAAAATGGAAACCCAAGATTCTCCCAGGTCACTGGAAGCAGCTTACATTTTTTTACAAACAGAGTTTGTCTAAAGCATTAACACAGGTTTCAGGAATCACAATACGAATTAAATATGAAACTATGCATTCTCAGCCAGCAGGGATGGCCACCACCTTTACCACCAGACATCTTGCAACCCTCTTCTCAGCCCGTTTCTCCTGCTTCTAAAAAAGCATGAGAGTCATCGCAACGAAGCAGGCAGCAACATTTCAAAACAAATCCCTTTACAGACTTTAATCTGGGGAATAGAGATTCGAGGTCTGTTGCCAGTGGTAGGAGATAATCTTGTAGGGTAGCAAGAAGAAAGTGCCTGAGCTGTAGATAAAAGACGAACTCCTGCCGCGGAACATTATACGAGAGCTGAAGATTCTGGAAGGATGCCAGAGCTCCCTGGTGATGGGGGCTGGAGACACAAGGTAGGCAGCCACTGTCCTGCCGAGCAGCCAAGGAAAAAGGTCTCAGGATTTGATCAGGCACAGCTACAGTAAGTGCTGGTGAGGTCCTTTCATCTTCAGAGCTGTCAGAAAGCACTGGCCGTTGGCAGAGAGCCTTCGCCGCGGTGAACCGGCCTTTGTTTACCAAGAGGGATGGCGGCTGAGATCGGAGGCGGGTTACAGGGAAGGGAGATAAGGGGACAATGATTCCTTTTTTTTGTAAACCATCCACTTTAACCTCGACACTTATCCCGGGCTAAATAATGCTGTGGCTGAAGATGAGACACTGTGTCACCATTGGCTTTATTAAGAGCCATTTATCATCATTTGTAGGAAAACAACCAGGTGTAGAATGTAATGCAGTTAGAGAGATGTGCTGAACAAAGGAGACATTTCTTATCATTGAAGGCAGGTAAAATAATAATAATTTAAAAAAAAAAAAAAGAAAGAAAAAAGAAAAATAGAGTATGAGACATAAGTTTGCAGATAAACCCATTCAAAGGTAGTATAAACTGATGAGAAAATAGAACTAAGTGACAAATAAATTGTACTACTAAGAGTTGGTTTGCTAGGTCTTTAGAAGATGTTCTTTAGATGTTCTGCACGTGTAACCTTGTGCTGGGCGATGACCCACATGACAAAAATGGCAACAGAAGCGACACTCTCTGGAAATCTCATCTGGCTGATAGCATTCAGATTTTGTGTTCCAAATAAATCTGAAAGAGCAGTGATTTTATACAAAAAAAGTACTGTCAAGATAAGATAAGGCTCGGGATGGGGTGGGGTTGGCAGCAGAAAGCAGTGCTGGTGGGTACCAGGAGATGCCCCTTACATTTATCTTCCCAGAAAACGAATGTGTGTTGATGTATCATTTTCATATCTGGATGAAACAAACTCTTTGAAACAACATAAAGTAAACCTAAAAAAAAGCACTAAAATCATCAACTCTTATGTACATTCATTAATCCATTTTTTAATTAGTATGCCAGTAATAATCAACAGTAGCTCCAGATCCAGCAAGTGCTTCAGCTCTGTCAGAAACAGGATACTGAAGCAAAAGATACAATACTAAAAAATGCATGAAATAGGCACAAAGATGATATGGGAAAGTTTTTATATGAGTTTTAAAATCGCGGTCATATACAATGCTGTAAAATCCGTTTCGACTCAAACCCCTCATTGTTTCAGGCAATTGTGAGGTTGCTGTTGAAACCTTTTAACTCCAGTTGAGCACAAACAGCCATTCTCTGGGCAGTTCATTCAAATACACCCTTTCCTAAGCTCGAAAGGACTTCTGACTGTTTAGTTCCCATGGGAAATATTAAAAGAAAAAAAACAAAAAAAACAAAACAAAAAAAAAATAAATAAAAAAAAAAAAAAACCAGAAAAAAGCACCCAGAAAAAAAGAAAGACCTGCGGAGAAAAATTCGTAGCATGTCACAACACTTAATAATAGCTACAAATGGACTACTTTAAAATAGTTTGCATTAACTTGATGGGATAAATATTCTGAGGTACTCAAGACCCTTAGGGAGAAGTGTCACAGGGATAAGCCATAGTGTGAAATTGCTATTTGAGTGCTGAATACCAATTATTTGTGATTTACTGTAATTTACTTTTAAACCCAGGAGCTTACCCAAAAGCAGTTGGTGTGTGTTTTATATGATGCATCAAGGAGTTGAGATGTGAAACACACAGGAACAGCAACAGAAAGAGAAACGTCCTTAGACAATGTTCTACTTGCTTACACCTACCACATGGAAAAAAAAATATAGGGAACAATGACATATATATAGACCATTCTGCATCTGGAAAGCTGCAGTACTGCAAACTAATGCAACTACGTAAACTATTTTGATCAACTTTACTCCAGCAGAGAGCCAAAATACAGGTGTAGTGGGAGCCCACACAGTCACACTCACTACCTGGTTGCAACATCTGAGCAATGAGCTGAATTTCATCCTTTTTTAATGAACTGCTAAATGGAGCTAGCTGGAAAACAGAGTTTCTGCTCTATGGAATGTGCTTCGGCTTGTTGAGGGGGTGGGATTCTGCCCCTCTGCTCCCAGGGCTCTGGGCAGAGAGAGAGACCTCCCTGCAGTGCTGGGGCAGCTCGGGAGTGCTCAGCACAGCAGAGACAGGGACCTGGTGGTGTGGGGCCAGAGGAGCCCCAGCGGTGCTGGGAGGGCTGGAACCCCTCTGCTGGGAGCCAGGCTGGGAGAGCTGGGGGGGTGCAGCCTGCAGAGGAGAAGGCTCCTCAAGGGGAGACCTCCTGGGGGACTTTCAGGACTTGAAGGGGCCTGGCAGAAAGGTGGGGACAGACTTTTGAGCAGGTCCTGTTGGGACAGGACAAGGGGTGATGGGTTTAAACTAAAAGAAACAATCATAGAATTATTATGGTTGGAAAGGACCTCTAGGATCATCAAGTCCAACCTTCATCCCAACATCTCCCTAAACACTAGACCATAGCCTCAAGTGCTGCATCTACTCGTTTGTTAAACACTTCCAGGGATGGTGACTCCACCACCTCCTTGGACAGCCTGTTCCATTGTCCAACCACTCTTCCAGTGAAGAATTTTATTTCTAATATCCAATCTACACCTCCCCTGATACAACTTCAGGCCATTTCCTCTACCATTAGTAATGTGGGAGAAGAGACTGACACCAGCCTCACTACAACCTCCTTTTAGGTAGCTGTAGAAAGCAATAAGCTCTACTCTCAGCCTCCTCTTCTCCAGACTAAATAACCCCAGTTCCCTCAGCCACTCTTCATAACACATTTTCCAGACCTCTCACCAGCCTCGTTGCCATTCTCTGGACCCATTCCAGCACCTCAATGTCCTACTAATACTGTGGTGCCCAAAACTGGACACAGCACTCAAGGTGCGGTCTCACGAGTGCCGAGTGCAGGGGCACCATCACCTCCCTACTCCTACTGGCCACACCGTTTTTTGTACAGGCCAGAAAACCATTGGCCTTCTTGGCCACCTGGGCACACTGCTGGCTCATGTTCAGCCGGATGTCAATCAAACCCTCCAGGTCCTTCTCTGCCTGGCAGCTCTGCAGACACTCCTCCCCAATCCTGGAGTGCTGCTGGGGGTTGGTGTGGCTCAAGTGCAGGACCTGGCACTTGGTCTTGTTAAGCCTCATACAATTGACCTCAGTCCATCGCTCCAGCCTGTCCAAATCCCTCTGCAGAGCCTTCCTACCCTCAAGCAGATTGATGCTCACACTTAATTTCACGTCGTCTGCAAATCTACTGAGGGTGCATTTGATCCCCTCATCCAGGTCATTGATAAAGGTATTGAACAAGACCTTTCCCAAAACTGAGCCCTGAGGAACACCACTTGTGACCGGTCACCAACTGGATTTAACCCCATTCACAACTCTCTGGGCTCAGCCATCTATCCAGTCTTTAACCCAGCAAAGACTCCATCTGTCCAATCTATGAGCCGCCAGCTTCTCCAGCAGAATGCCGTGGGAAGCGGTGTCAAATGCCTTCCTGAAGTCCAGGTAGACAACATCCACCGCTTTTCCCTTATCCACTAGGTGGGTCATCTGATCATAGAAGGAGATCAGGTTGGTTAAACAGGACTTGCCCTTTATGAACCTACGTTGGCTGGGCGTCATCGTGCTATTGCCCTGCACTTGCCTCATGATCACCCCCAAGATGAACTGTTCCATAATCTTTCCCAGTTCAAGGTCAGGCTGACAGGCCTGTAGTCCCCCAGATCCTCCTTCCTGCCCTTCTTGTAGATGGGCGTCACATTGGCAAGTCTCCAGTCATCCAGGATCTCTCTCATTAACCAGGACTCCTGATAAATGACGGAGAGATTTGGCAAGTTACTCTGACAGTTCCCTCAGCATTCTTGGTTGGATCTTAACCATCCCTATAGACCTGTGGGCATCCAGTTGGCTTAGCAGGTCATTCACTGTTATTTCCTGGATTATGAAGGGATTATTCTGATCTCCATCCCTATCTTCCATCTCAGGGGACTGAATGCCTTGAGGGTAACTGGACTGAGGCAAAGAAGGCATTAAAGTACCTCAGCCTTTTCCTCATCTTTGGTAAGAGATTTAGACCAGAGAGA
>JANVCC010010369.1:2549248-2577669 GCA_025345505.1 Todiramphus chloris collaris
AGAAAAGAAAAGAAAAGAAAAGAAAAGAAAAGAAAAGAAAAGAAAAGAAAAGAAAAGAAAAGAAAAGAAAAGAAAAGAAAAGAAAAGAAAAGAAAAGAAAAGAAAAGAAAAGAAAAGAAAAGAAAAGAAAAGAAAAGAAAAGAAAAGAAAAGAAAAGAAAAGAAAAGAAAAGAAAAGAAAAGAAAAGAAAAGAAAAGAAAAGAAAAGAAAAGAAAAGAAAAGAAAAGAAAAGAAAAGAAAAGAAAAGAAGAGAAGAGCAGCTCTTTTATGCAAGCTCAATGCATCACGTTTGGATCCAAACTTCAGTACTGGAGTGACTCTATAAATATCTCATCCTGTGCAGAAGCATAATGTGTAAATTGAGGGTTATATTTTGAAACTTCTGCTATTCTGACACAAGAAGTGGTGGCTGGGGGAAGGGAAAAAGCCATGTATGCAAATGCAGCTTGCCACATGGTCTCTCCTGACTGCTCATGTCAGAAACCATTCTCCTTCACAATCTAAACCAAAATGATCCTTTTATCCATGTGCTATCTCAGCAGTTCCTGAAGCAGGAATCAGATCTCCTTCCCTACATTTCTGGTTTGTACTAACTCCTCTGGCCCATCAGATCTTGAATTACTATTTCATACACAGGTGAAAAAAAAAAAAAAAGAAAAAGAAACAAAAAGCAACCCCATCTCACAGCAATGGGTAAACAAGAGCTTTATTCCTGTCAACGGGAGAGCTGCAAGTTTTAGCATCTTAGGAGGGGACTGCGGCAGAGCAAAGTGTCGCATGTTGTAAAAAGGCAATTAAATAGGTGGAGAAACTACTCACGCTGAGTAGCAGCAAAGACTGAGCTCTGGTGTGCTTCCAAAACACACATGCAAAACTCCAAAACACGTATACAGAATTACAAAACATATTTTAGGTTGGGTGCTGTGTCTGAAATCCTATCCCTTCCTATGCCAGTCCTTCCTTACTAAGTTGCTGCAAGCAGCTCAACATTTTAGAGGTTCCGGGTCCTTCCCGGAAAGCTGAGAGTAATCTTGGGCTTAACGAAGGGTACCTCTCACTGTCCCATAGCAGGCACACTGAAGTTAAGCACTGTAATTCTCACTGCTGGGGCACCACAGTAACTTTGTTGGATTTAGTCCAGAAACAACATACAGGGAGATGAAGAGTGGCAGCAGACGTGTAACAGCCAGAAAGGCTGGTGTTGAGACAGGAGGAAAAGGAAAAGATGAAGACAAAAGTAAAGGTAAATAAAATACCAAGATACAGAGACAGCAAAGGAGGGGAAAAAAAAAAAAAAACACACACACACAGGAGATCCCACCTCAGGAATAAACAGAGGAGAAAAGTGAATGGGGAAAAAAGCCAGAAAATGATACTATAGCAGGAAAGATACGTAGAGACAGAAATGTGTCCCAGGGGACAATCTAGACAGAAAACACTACATGCAAAAAAAGGGAAACAGGGAAGAAAAATCATGTCAGTGTTCACTGAAGGGAAAATCAGGCTGACAGGTGAATGAATTATTGAACTTTGTTAGCTGTAAAATAAAAATAACACACACAGCAAGACACGTATCCTTCTCCCATTCCCACGTCTAGACTGAGACTCGCAGCCCTGAGCAGTACACATACAAGATGAATCTGATGAGCTTTTGGGTTAATTAACATGGAAGAAGGGTAACTTGACAAACGGAGAACTGTGTTTAGCAATAAAATGGGATCTGTTTTCCTGCCTTCTTATGCAGAGTACACACACACTTCCATCACTGCAAATCTGTGTGTTCAATGCTATTGCTACAGACTGTACTGAAGCTTCAGCACCCCGATGAAGTATTTCTTGCACCTTTCCTACTTTCCTTCTGAGCACGTACAAACTCAGCAGCCAGCTGCAGTTCTTCTGCAAGGACCTGCTCCTGCTGCTGGAGAGGAATGTTTTCATTCTTTACACCTAAAAACTACCCCACCATGCTCCCAGCTCATGCGTTTAAATAACTGAAAGGCAGCGTTTGTGAATTTTCTGAGGTGCAAAAACATCCTGCCTATGCAGGTAACATCAGATCCTTAGTGAGGGCAAGCAGCAGCCTGATGCTGTAAATCCTGTTATGCTTCCTCTTCTACAGCAGTGTCTTAGCACAATCTCTGTGGTGCCTCTTAGATGACTTCTAAAAGCTTGTTTTGTTGTTTTTTCCATGCAAAATGCAGGATATCAGTTCAAATCCTAGCCAAGTACCTTCTTAATTTATGTTCCTTATCTTTATCTTTCATTGGTTCACAGGTGGCAACTTCTGTCTTTTATTGAACAACATTGTTTTTTCTTGAACCTAAACTATGATAAAAAATGTCTGTACTCAATATATCTTGATATTTAAGTCAATATCTAGCTAATAAATTATGGAAAGATTCCAGTACAAGGACTTAAACTTCAATAGAACAGTTATCTTTGCAACACAAGTGTGCCATAAAGAGTTGTAGCAAATCAAAATTGACAGGGGAACTCGTTCAGGAAGCACTTCCTTGGAAAAGCCATCATCAGCTTCTACCTTGCAGGAGCAGGGCTTCAGGGATTGCCTTCAGATTAGGCTCCATAACAGCACAGCTTGAAAGCATATGTAAAGCAAAATAACTCCACTAGTCACGGCATCTGGAACCACAGTCAAATAAATGTTTAGAAATTAAAAAACAGAATAGGTAACCAAGTAGAGAACAACCCCTGTAACGCACCAGGAGCAGCCAAAGAAACAGAGATTGGCACGTGTAGGAAGGAACATGAAATACTTGAGTCCTAACTAAATGATTCATGCTCTGAGCTTACCATTGCTGGTACGTAAATAGCAGTGCTATTATTACACATTGTCCTCAGGCCACATTTTTGGAAGGATTCACATATGTCTTTGTGGTACTGGCTACCCAACTGCTGCTGCCTCTACATCCAAAATATGAATGCTTTGAATACATTAAACATACATGCCTACAAATGTGGTGCCCAAATACAAACATCTCACTGTTTCCTTCATACTGCTGCAAGTTTAGACCTCCCTCAGGGGAGGTTTAGATTGGATAGCAAGGTAAATTTCTATACTGAGAGAGTGTTGAGGCATTGGAAGAGGCTGCCCAGGAAGGTGGTGGAGTCACCATCCCTGGAGGTGTTCAAATAACATGTAGACATGGCACTTCAGGACACAGTTTCTTGGGTTGACAGTAGGACTTGATGATCTTATAGGTCTTTTCCAGTGTTAATGATTCTATGGACGATTCTACAAGTTAAGCTGCTACTGAAGCATTAGCTTTTTGGGACAGAGCATTTAAAAATCAGCAATCTATACCACCAATTTCAGAGCAAGCTATGACACTAGTTTTAAATAAGCAGAGTACCCACTTCTTTAACTGTAGTAAAACCACAGGTGCAATTTTTAGTAAAGAGCAACTCCAATACATAAAGCTGACAAAAACCAAAACTTATTTGGGTTCATTTGCATTACATCATCCAAAATCATCCCTATAATCGGGTAAGGGAACGATCAAGGCAGAACCTGGTTTTTTATGCTATTTTTCCTGTTCTGATATTTATAAGCCTGTTCTGGAAAACCTAGACATCACAGGATTTTCCCAGATCATTACCATAGGGACAAGTACACAACCAAAAGGATGTAAGTATCATATATGCCCTAGATGTTCCTGCACTGTCAGGGGTTTTGCACTCAATGATCTCCAGAGGTGCCTTCCAACCCTACCATTCTATGATTCTGTGATTCTATGGTAATATTTTAAAAGTGTGGCTTAAAATTCAGCAGAAGGAAAGAGAACTGGCTGGACAAGTTGGTAAGGAATGGCCAAGGAGATGTCATTTGCACAGCAAGAAAGAGACCAGGTCCTGCAATGGCTCCAGAAAGACCTGGCAGTCAACTAAGTCCTTGGAGTGGACAAACAAGTATTTTGGCCTATTTAGTCAGATATTCTTAACAGTGCAGCATACAGGCACCAAAATGTTTAGATAGAATCTTGCCAGCATCGGGCTAGAAGTGCAGCTGGAAATTGTTGCGTGTTTCGGGCTTTGAGGCAATATAGAATTGCTTGCTCAAAGACCAGGCATTTGCTTTTGCCTTTATATTGTGACTTCCATTCAAAGGACACAAATGACTGCTTTACTTCAATTATAGGTCCCACCACAGGTATTTTCTTTTGCATTTCTGTTGTGGCTTCTGCATGAGGGACATGGTGTGCTATACAAACATGTTTCGTTACAGCCACAGCTCTCACCACTGACAGTCAGTAGTTAGAGCTCATGAAAAAAAAAGGTCCAAGGATCACCAAAATGCAACCTTGACATTTTACCCAAGGCTTTGCTGTTCCTACCATGAAAAGGGCATTGTTGACCAGCAGTGTGATGACCTGGAAAAATCTGTCAGGTTTTGCAGTGAGCCAATTTCTTGCCCATTTCACATATCTAAATGGCTAGAAAAATCTGATAAAAATTTGGGGTTTATTAGTATACATCATGGGCACCTGTTTTGTGTTCATATATTTTTCACTACAGTGTCATATTGAGAAATCTACCTTAGGTGCACCTTAGGTGCTTCGGGGTGTCCTCAAAGGCAACCACCTATTTTTATTAGCAACAGAACTTACAAGTTTAACTTCATTCTGTAAATCATGTCTATATCAAATGCCTCCAGAGAACTAAGTGAACATCAGTGTGACAAAGCTACAGAAGCATCTAATGTAACAAACAGAGCAAATCCAAGCAGCATAGGAAGGACAAGACTGTGTTTTATCTGGTATGTGTTTCTGCAGGCAAAACTGGATAAAATAAGCTTTGGGAAAAAAACAGGGAATTGATGGAATGTGATGACTATAAAGAAATTAACTTCCACTTAGTTTAAAAGATCATTAGGAGAAGACCTGCAATTAAGGTTTCTATTTCATGCTTCTTGGCAAATCAGATTTCCATAACACCACTGGATATTTGGCTATTTTGGAAAGCCAAGCATTAGAAGTGTCTTTGATCCAAATAGCATTGTAGTCTATCAGCATTTTAATAATTTCTTATCTTAAAAACAGAGTTTAATTGCTATTAAATTACTATCTAAGCCATTTTCATCTTGCTGTGATGTCTTTACTGATACCCTGCAGTAGACAGCTTTGTCACCTGCAGTAAAAAAAGTTTCTCAATAAAACTGTTCCTTGAACAGGAGTGACATAAAAATCATAGCACATTGCATTTTCCAAGTTTCTTTTCTTTCGTTCTTACACTGTATATACCATAAATTCATGGGTTTAGATAAACTAGTACTCAAACTCTATCTTCTCACCTAGCTCCACACTGCTCCATTCCTGTGAGGACAGCAATGCTTTCTCAGGCAGACAGTTTTCATACAATCCCTGTTTGAGTTTTTGGTCCACACACAAGCTTTCTAATCCTTGAACGAATGATGGAATCAGCAATTTTCCTCTTCTCCTCAGGGTCGAGCCAGGCCACTGCATCTCAGCACGCTGCTGTTCTGCAATGTCATTAAAATTCAAAGCTTCTGCCATCCTTGCTTAGGTAACACTCCCAGAGTCACCGGGAATATAAACGGACACAGAACAAGGTGAGAGAATAAACATATCCCTCTTTGTTCCCCAAACTGAAACTTATAAGCAGCTTACACTCAGCAAGCAAGGTTTTACATATTTTGTGGAGGGTGTCTGCTGGCACTAATGCTCCTACAGATGCTCTACCAGCTGGCTGGCAGTGGCTGAGACAGTTCCTCTGCCGAGCAGCAGCATGACCTCTAGCTATCAAAGATGACAGCACAACGAAATTCTCTCTCTCCATCGTGATGCTAAGCAGGATAAAAAAAAAGGGTACTGGTTTAGCCCCTGATGTGCTGGAAAAAGGCACTACCATAGACCTAGCTTATCAAGATGAGAAGTACCCACCTATGCTCTTATTATGGACCAACGTGTAAATTAACACACTAACTCTTTAATGAATCATAGATCATACAACTGTTGTCGTTGGAAGAGACACTGAAGATCAAGTCCATCCATTAAGGCAGCACTGACTGATCGCCACTAAACCAGGTCCCTCAGCACCACATCCCCACGGCTTTGAAACTCTTCCAGGGGTGGGGACTCTACCACCGCCCTGGGCAGTGATGCTCCTTAGGTGCAACCTAAACCTCCTCTTGTGCTACTTGAGGCAGGTTCCTCTTACCTTATTGCTTGTTCCTTGGGAGCAGAGACTGGCTCCAACCTCCTGTCAAGGAGTCACTGAGAGCCAGAAGGTCTCCCCTTAACTTCCTTTTCTCCAGGAAAATATATACCAGGAAATACTTACACAATGTATACAGTACTAGGCATTAGATTTCTGAAAATTTGGTTACATATTAATTAGTTTTCCAAGAAACTATTAACATATGTGTCCACCCAATCTCCGTCCCACATGCACAATTACTCTGTTAAAGTCTTAGGGTGATCTTCCTCATTTCTGCTGACAAACCTGCAGAACCAGGTCTCCTGCTGTGTCGACATTGCCTTCTTTGTTTTGGTCAAAGACCCTTATATTCTGTTCCCTAAAGAACGCATGCAAGCTTGCAAACAAGTGATGATAAGTCATTTATCAGGGCTTTGTACTATAATTAGTTTAGGTTAGTACAGTGAAGCTGACAGAGACAAGATTAGTAAGGTTTCCTTATTGCTCTTAAGACTTGTGGTCTAGACCCTTCCCCAGCTCTGTTGCCCTTCTCTGGACATGCTCTAGCCTCTCAATGTCCTTATGGGAGTGAGGGACCCATTATACATCACATATGCTGCCATACCCAGTGATGGAGTAATTATCTTTAACCTAATGTGTCACTTCAGGCAACAGCTCCAAGATTTATATAAGCTGTTACATAAAGTTTACTTTGTCCTATCTACTCTGAGAATGTTTTATCTCAGACTGCTCCCTTTTAATCCCTCCCCTAGTGACTCATTACTTGCACCTCCCTTGGGGCAAGATCTGGAAACAGAAATGTAGAGCCTGGCTCTCAGATCCCATATAGCACGTACTCAGAACTGCTCTGGGTTTTGGCCAGGACACATTCCAGGTACGAGCTGAAGCGCAAGGGCACTTTGCACATTTCTGTATTTCCAAGAGACAAAAGGGACCATCTTTAGTATCAGTGTGTAAGGACCACATCCATCAACAGAAGCACAGCTTGGTCTAAAAGTACAAATAAGATGAGCTCAGGAGTGTTCCGCCAGGCAAGAGAAGAAGGTTTTGCATAAGGGTGAATGAGGTCCACAACACCGTACTCAGGTAAGCCCTGAGGTGCAAATCAACCTTGCCAGCTGCCAGGCTGAGGAAGGCAACATCAGATGAAATCAGTCTGGCAGAGGCAATCCTGGCAATGATCCCACATGTAGCTGCATCAACAGTTTCACCCACTCAGCTGAGCTGACTGCCTTGAAGATGTTGTTCTTGGAAGTTACAAGATGCTGACCTTTCCCTAAAATGTGCAGGGGAAGAAGGTTAAGCTTTGAAACATCATCACAGGTGAACACGTGGTGGTCACAACTTTCAGAGAAACATAGGGACCCTCATTGACACCATCTTTATAACGAGAATGAGACAGCGTGAAAGGAAATTCATGTTAGAGAAGGGGAGAGCACATTTTCTGGTAGTGCTATCTGACAGAAAGGAATACGTTTGCTTTTAAAAAAAAAAAAAATAGCAGGAAGACACCTGTTTCAAAGTGTTTCATTGTTCTGGTAACAAAAGATTAGAGGACACCAAGATACATATTTTTCACAGAATCATAAAACAATATTTAGAAGGGACCTCTGGAGCTAATCAAGTCCAACACCCCTGCCAGCACAGGGTCACCCAGGGTAGGATACACAGGAACCGATCCAGGAGGATCTTGAAAGTCTCCAGAGAAGGAGAGTCCACCACCTCTCTGGGCAGCCTGTGCCAGGGACCATCACCCACCTTGCAAATATTTGTAAACATTCATAAGATCCCCTCTCAGGCTTCTCTCCTCCAGGCTAAACAGCCCCAGGGCTCTCAGCCTTTCTCCATAGGAGAGATGTTCCAGTCCTTTCATCATCCTCATAGCCTCCATTGGAGTCCCTCTAGGATTTCCCTGTCTCTCTTGAACTGGGGAGAACAGAACTGGACACGGTACTCCAGATGTGGTCTCACTAGGGCACAGCAGAGGAGAAGGAGAACCTCCCTGGACCTGCCGGACACACTTCTTCTTAATGCACCCCAGGATACCACTGGCCTTCTTGGACACAAGGGCCAGTTGCTGTCCCATGGATAACTTGCTGTCCCATGGATAACTTACTGTCCACCAGGACTCCAAGGTCTTTCTCCGTGATGTTGCTTTCCAGCAGGTGAACCCCTAATCTGTACCCTTAATCTGATTTTTAAAGGATTTTATAGTAGTATCAGATACAGTGGATTATTTTTTCCAGTGTAGACTGAAGAAACATGGATGGCATTCTAGAGGACAAATAAAGACTCTAACAAACAAAGCTTAAAATTCCAAACAGCACAGGCAGCAGCAGAAATAAAGGTCAGAGTTTGCATGAAGGAGAATCTGGCAGACAATACCCTCAGCGTCAGAGCTGGGAGAGAACAGCCCAATAAAAATAGTACCACAAGCCAACACAGGAGGAGAGCAAGGACAGTGGACATGGCATCAGCAATATAACCAAAAAGGAAATGGCTTCTGGGGGGGAGTCGAGGCTTTCTAAAGTTGCTTTGACTCCTTTCAGGTAGCAGAGGCCCACCTTGCATGTTTGAGATGTGTTGCTGATGGCAGCACCGGTGCTGCATCTCTGGCCAAAGCCTCTCACTCTCCTTTGCTTTAATGCTGATAAAAGGGAAAATGTGTCTGTCAGCTCTAAACACCAGGCAAACATTATGTTCAAGTCCCAATTTAGTCTATACTATGCAGAGACACACGTCATGGAGCAGGCATGGGGAACTGAAAACCACACAAATTGTAATTTAAACCTACATCTGGATTTGTCACCTTGAAAAGGGTCTTCCTCCCTCCTTATCTTCCCATTGTTCGGATGCTTACCTCTTGTTAGATTAGGATCAGACATAGAGCTACTGAAGAGAGTCCAGCACAGAGCCACCAAGATTATTAAGGGAGTGGAGCATCTCCCTTCTGAGGAGAGGCTGAGAGAGCTGGGTCTCTTTAGCCTGGAGAAGAGGAGGCTGAGGGGGGACCTCATTAATGTCTATAAATATGTTAAGGGCGAGTGTAAGGAGGATGGAGCCAGACTATTCTCAGTGTCATCCAGTGTTAGGACAAGAGGCAATGGGAGTAAGTTGGAACATAAGAGGTTTAGGGTAAACATAAGGAAAAACCTTCTCACAGTGAGGGTGACAGAGCCTGGACCGGGCTGCTCAGGGGGGTTGTGGAGTCTCCTTCTCTGGAGGCATTCAAAACCCACCTAAACACATTCCTGTGTGACGATCTAGGTGATCCTGCTCTGGCAGGGGGGTTGGACTCGATGATCTTTCTAGGTCCCTTCCAACCCCTAACATTCTGTGATTCTATGATGTTACATCTGGGATCCATCCAAAAGTTTGCGTCCTTAGAAACGGGAACAACTTTTTTTCTGGGTTTGCATTGGCATGAACACCTTTTCCTCTGTCTGCGTAAAACACGTTTCCATAAAGCCAGGTCAGAAAGATGAACTAAACATTTCCATGAAGGATTTCCTCATATCAACATACAGAATAAATAAGGTGGACTACAGAGAAGCTGCTAATGGCTGTGTTTAACAAGTCATATGGAAATCACAAATGTTACACAAGAGCAGCACTTACGTCTGCCTATGCAGAATGAAACTGAAATCTCAAGGTGAGCCCTTTATTTACCCTGGAACTTACAGTGCAGATAAAAGCACAACCATGTATGAAACTAAATAATGAGACACACATGAAACTAAATAATAAAACACACAAATACATAAAATGAGATTAACAAATCTAGTATTAGCACTTGAGTGTGGCAGATTGCATAGCAAGTGAACATGCTGAAGTAGGAATGCAAGCTGAATTTCACGAGTTGTGTAATATATATGCCCTTATATGAGCAAGAAGGAATTCAAGGAGCACCTTGAGATCTTGAACATCTTCTTCCATTTTATGATCGCTGAAATTTTCTTTTGGCATTGCTGCTATAATTCTAGAGACTTGCAAACACTCGATGATGAACAGTACTTTGTATTTTGATTACTACTGAGGTCAAGGGGACTTCTAGGCTGCTTTTGGTTACAGGTATTCTTATCTCACAGCACTGAAATCCTATATATTGGTATTGGGGATTATATATAATACTATAAAATTATTATATGTAGTAATATTATATGTAGTAAAAATGTATGTAGTAAATTTATATTACGTGTAGTATTATTATATGTAGTAATATTATACGTAGTAAAAATATATGTAGTAAAAATGTATGTAGTAATAGTACTAGCAGTATATAATATCATTATCACATATTATATCAGATTATTTCCTAAATACACCGAACGTTGTTTATACAGCTGCTGATTTTATGCTTTCTTTTGGAATAACACGAACACCAGCACAGAAAACGTAAACAATTTACAGTAGGTCTTTCTGAAATACAGCGAAGTAGCCACCAGATGGCAACAAAACCCAGATAATGAGCAGTTCTGGCTTTACCCAATGTTCATACATCACTTTTAGTCGCTGCCTTCCTCTCTTATGGCTAGTGGACATGCAGAAAAAAATCCACTCCCATAACTCAAGTGCTATTCACAATTCATAAACACCTGAAATGAGAACTGGTCGGATTTATGTATTACACCAACGTGAGTTCGTTGAAACAGGAGTTTAATTGCTTACCACAGACAAACGTGGCCCAGAAATACAAAGCATTCAGTAGAGCTCCCCTAAACTGCCATAAAAACTGTTCATGATGTCCCCAGTTCCCGCTACATCATCATTCTTTCTCTTCTTCTTTACTTATCCTTTTAATATTTGCTCAAATTTAAACTAGTAATACCAATCGCTGTGATTGAGACCGCTTTATACGCTTCTTTTACCACGATTTTGTCATTTCAGTTCATGTGCCAACATTGGGATCTACAATAGTGTGGATCACCTGTTTTAGCTGTCCTCCTTTATTAACAAGAACTTCATTCTTCTAATATGCACTGTCAGATGAAATATGATAGGGTTTTTTTCTCCTTAAAGGCAATTGTTGTTTGTTTTTTTTTTCCCCTCAGTATGCCTGATACCATCAAACATATATCAAACAGTTTGGCTCAGGTAGATATGCAGAAGCCTATTCTTGGTGACTATATTGTCACGTACATAAAAAAAAAATTATTTCAGATTTAAAACAACAACAACAACAACAACAAAATCCATCTACATAAAAAAAAAAAACCCTACACTGGTAGATAAAAGAATTTGTACCTTTCTCAGACTCACTCAGTGAAGCAAAAATTGCTTTCTAAGTTTACTTTTCATACAGAACTACATACAGCCACGCATAAAACAAACAAAAATGTCACAGTCAATGCCAGTGAACAGCTCTGCCACTGATAAATGACATATATGAACTTTACCAGCATATACCAACCAACAGCTTTGCACTAGGACTTCCTGTTCCTCCAGCAACTTTTCCAAAGAATCTTTCTTAAGCACTTTATCACTCAGGGTTAGTTTTGTAATAAGTACATTGTCTGCTGGGAAGGGCATTATGCTGAACTACCAAACTGCATATTATGTTAATCAAGCGTGTTCGCTTTCCTGTTGCTTCATTAATTGGATCTTCTACTTAGTTAATTCTTCATCTCCTCATGTAACAGCAGGATGTTGAGGGAGTTTTGCTCCTTAGGAAATATAGTAAAAAAGTTAAATGAAGCAAAAAGGTGGAGAAAATGCTAAAGTATCTTGCCATCTCTAATAGTAGGTGACCTGAAACTGTTGGGTGATTTGTAATTCTTTGGGATTTCCTGTTTCCTCAGCATGAAAATGAGACTTCCTCCCTTTGCAACCCTTCCTGAGCATCACTGCTGAGCTTGCTGCAGTCATTAATTTTTTAAACCATCTTACTGAAGCCATGTGAGGCTCACTGATAAACCCTTGGAGGGGGACATTGGGCTTGAAGGTCTAAGAGTTGCTTGTCCCTAATGAATGAAAATATGTGACAGCAACACTTAACATGTTTTCAATAATTTAGCTGCTCAACACTACCCTTCCCTGTGCTGCAGCACTTAATAAGGCCCTTAATGTCCCCTTAATCAAGACCTACTTAATGTTACTGCTCTGCTGCCTTCTTCGTGTGACTCTTTTCCCAAAATATATTAATGGCAGTTTCAAAGATAAAAACTACTGACAACTCCATATGCTGTACAGTAGCAAGCTCCTTCCTTTTACTGATTTATTTAAGCAGAGAAGTTGCAAAAACTTCTAAGCTGTTGTTGAAGGATAAATCAACACTTTCATCAGTGAAGTACTACATCTTTTGGGACTCCTTCTGCACACCGGTCACCATCAATCCAATAAATATACCTGTGTATCCCTTCACCAGAGCATGGGGAATTTTTCTTGGTCAAGTTCTCAGCAAGGACCATTGGCCATTAAAACTTAACATCTATTTTCCTTCTTCCATGGCTTCTTTTAATGCTTACCCATGCTGGGTGAAAAGGCAG
The DNA here is from genome assembly GCA_025345505.1 of Todiramphus chloris collaris. Classification (NCBI taxonomy): domain Eukaryota; kingdom Metazoa; phylum Chordata; class Aves; order Coraciiformes; family Alcedinidae; genus Todiramphus; species Todiramphus chloris. The sequence goes on from JANVCC010010369.1 coordinate 2,561,929, forward strand.
TAGGTAGCAGACCTGTGATCCAGATTTAGCCACACGGGAGTCAGAAATTTAGCATAACACTATGCTAACACATGGTGGTCCTCAAAGCAAACCAGAGTTACGCTAGTTTCTGTCTTGAGTTTGAAGGCAGTTTGAAGCATCCCCAGCAGGCCAATTAAAAAAAACAATTAGCAGTCTCAGCAGAGCACCACCTCCTTTATTTCTTTTTTTTTTTTTTTTTCTCAAAACAACTTTGCCATCCTGCTGAAGAGGACTCTCCTTTTGCAACCTTCACAGGGTGCAAGATTAACTCATGGGAGGCACTTAAACCCACATGCACCAGCAATTTACCTGTCAAATGAGGTTAGCCATTTTTAACAGAAACTTAGGGAAAAAAAAAACCAGTCTTAAGCTGCATCACTTACATATGAAAGCCATTACAAGTTTTGTTACCTAGCATTTCATTTCTTTGTCATTTCCACGTTCCGTATTCTACTGTGTTGGTGAACCCAGAGAAGTGTGCGCAACTGCACCTCGAAGAAAGGTTTCATCTGCTGGGGTAACAGGAAAGCCTGAAGCATGTCTTCATTGCTTAGTAACTATGTCATCAGCACATATGAAAACGGGAGTGAAGGAGAAAACACTGCTGCTACTAGCTTCAGCGTGTGAGTTCAGCTTGATCAGTGCTGCTCAGATCATCCTGAGTCTTCATAAAAATGCTGTTTATTTAATGAAAGCTTTCTTCAGGTTAAAATAAAAATAAAAATCCACAGATTATCATTCACTTTCATACTTCACTTAGCATTGTAGTGAAAAACTGTGAGTCACTACAAGTGAGCAAGAAACTCATAGCCCAGTAAAATAAAGAACTCCGTTGCCAAAGCTGGTGGTTCTTGGAAAACCAGAAACTAGCTATGTTTCACTTAAGTAACTGCCTCCAGAATTGGAAGCAGGCACTTCTAGGTCCACGCACAGTATGTATGGGTATTAAGTATCTAAGACTCATAAGCAACATTACACTGAAGCCACAGTTTTCTGTGGTAGCCCACAAATATGTCCTGAGGACACAGATCAGTCTCATCTCACTGCTGCATAGCTGTTGAGTTGGGGTGGCAGGGAAATGAAACTGCTTGCTCGGGATGTACAGCCCGCAGAGAGGAAAACTTCAGGCAGGTTCAAAACACAAAAAGGACATTTTTCTGGCCTGTCAGTTTGCACGAAAAGCTGAGCTGCACACGTGCTGTGCCACACAAATGGAAAGTGCAGGTTCCCCTGCACAAATTACATTCAGTGCAATTTTACTCACCTGCCTAGACCCCTATCTGTTTTTATGTGGCCTTTATATGAAAAGAAAACAACACACATGTGGAGAAAAAAAAAAAACAAACAACCAAAAAAACCCTATAAAATCTGTGAAAGAACTACAAAGGCCAACCCCCTGTTTTTTAAAAAACAGAGTTCCTGAAAGGAACTCAGCAGTAACACTGTCAACTACAGAAGCCTGCAGACATAAAACTTTCAGAATCATATAACCAGAATGCCATCAGAGCATAACTGTGTTATCTTTTCAGGTTGTATCCCTCAGTGTAGGTAGCCAACAAATGCCCAGTGTCTGGATTCTTTCTAATAAACATCTGAGGTACCTCTGAAACACAGCATCTCAAAGAACAGGCTGGAATCAGGCAGGGATTTTTCCATTATCACAGTTCTGCTGAAATTTTACTTTGGATGCCTCAACTGTTTCTTTCATTCAAACTTGGCCCTCGCTGTAAAACACAAAATGGATCAAGGAGCTGACTGAGAGATGTATCTCATTCTCCTCTGGAGCCCTAGCACAAGAGGGACATGGACCTGTTAGAATGGGTCCAGAGGAGGGCCATGAAGATGAGCCAAGGGCTAGAATACCTCTCCTGGGAGGACAGGCTGAGAGAATTGGGGTTGCTTAGCCTGGAGAAGAGAAGGCCCCAGGAAGACCTTATTGTGTCCTTCCAGAATCTGAAGGGGTTCTACAATAAAGCTGGGGAAGGACTTTTTACAAGGGCTTGTAGAGATAGGATGAGGGGTAATGGCTTCAAACTGACAGAACATAGATTTAGATAAGATATTAGAGAGAAGTTCTTCACTGTGAGGGTGATGAGACTCTGGAACAGGTTGCCCTGGGAAGCTGTGGATGCTCCATCCATGGGTGTGTTCAAGACAAGACTGGACAGGGCTTTAAGCAACCTGGTCTAGTGGGAGGTGTCCCTGTCTGTGGCAGGGGGGTTGGAACTAGCTTATTGTTAAAGTCCCTTCCAACGCAAACCATTCTATGACTCTATGATCTAAAGCATTTCTGCCAATACCTCACTCTCCTTTAATTTTCTCTTCCTCATCTCACAACCACTTCACTTTACCCGCTAACTGAAAGTTACCAAAAATCATTAAAACACCCATGCTCAGTGCACCACCCTGCATCACTACACTCTCCTTTTCTGCCTGAGCAACATCACAGCATGAGGTTCCAGCACAAAGCCACATACAGCTGTCACACCCACAGCCATCACCCTGCCCCTGCCATTTCAGTTTCAGCATGGGCTTGAAGGCTTTTGCAGTGCTGAGCACCCTAAATATTTCTGTGCACCTTGGAAACCCTCCCTGCAGAGTTGGGAGACAACACAGGTTGCACAGTGTCCACATCTTCGCTTTTTGACAGCACACAATGGCAAAAAGGAGAGAGGCATTGCTTCAATGCTGCTTAAGGGGACAGAAATAGAGTAGTGTGGCTTCCCCAGCAGTGATAACCATCACTCTCACTGCCGAAATGCTTATCTCGCTAATAAAGGCAGGTTGGAAGTGCTTATTAGTTTAGCTCAGAAGGCTGAAGTAAAATAAATGGTCTAAGAGAGAACTCGTCTCGCCTCGGGGTCGCTTCCTTCCTAAAAATACTGCCTTACTAAAGGTTTGAAACCAAGCTAAGGAAGAGCCGCTGTGCTGAAAGCTGGTCTGTTCTTTTTCCAGTCTAATAAAAGATATTACCTCTCCTAGAACCCTTACTTACAAAAAAAGCCTAATAGCTTATTTCTGCAGATAAAATCACAGTATATCACTTCCCATTTTGAAACACAAAGCTGATAGGTGTCCTCAGATGAACCAAAAGAAAGGGGAATAAAAACATTCTTAGTTTTCTTACAAAGCTCCCGTCCAAATATTTTAAAACTGTTTCTTCTACTTTTGCTGGGTGCTGGGAAAGATCCTGTGACAAAAACCACTAAAATACACAGGCACATCATATTTCGACATATATTACAAGTTTTCTCTGCAAGCTGCTAGCAAGAAGAAGAGATGAACATAATAAAAAAGAGGATGCAAAAGTCTTATTAATTAGAGATCAGTGGAGCACAGTTCTTAGTACCACCAAGCATGAAGCCAAGCCCTGGTTTCTCTGGCAGCACATCGTCAAGCCTTACCAGAAAACCTGTGTAACACTTTTTGCTGCCTGGACTTCCAGTACAGAATCATCTTTTGGCTTGGAAGGGACCTTTAAAGGTCATCTAGTGCAACGCCCCGACAGGGAGCAGGGCCATCTGCAACTAGAGCAGGGTGTTCACAGCCCCAGCCAACCTCCGCTGCAATGGTGCCAGGGATGAGGCACAGTTTGTGGACTTCTTTATTTTGTAGCTTAGTCAGTCCTAGGTCAGTTGGATTTTATAACCCTGCCTTTTATCACATCTTTGCCAAAGATGTTCTAGGAAGTTTTCATTAAAAAAAAAACAAACAAACAATTTTCGGGAATTAATTTTTTTGTTTGTTTGTTTTCAGACATCACTGTGAGCCTGACCCAGGGATGAAGGCTCTGTAGCTATGGCACAGACACCCAAGAGATGGTTTCAGCATACTAGGGAGCCTGTGTAAGGATAAAATAGGCATGAGGCAAAGCCTGGAGTCTGAGCTCTGTTGAACCAGTGCCTGGTGGCAGCTCAGGTAGCTTTGCAGCAGAAAAGGGAGTGAATACACTGCTGAAATACTGAACAGCTCTGGATAGACACAGACTGGTTCAGGCATGCTCCACAAATTAGTTAAAGTGCCAGCCCTTTTGACAGGAGATAGAGGAGTTGGTTGGCGGGAGCCTACAGATGAAGCAGCTGCAAGGCAAGAAGAGGGAAAAACCTTATGGGAGCAGGAAGTGACAACAGGGGCAACCAAACCCAGTGCAGAACATGGCCACATCCGTTCTGAACTATGTTTAGTATTCTAGCTTTGGGACCTGTTTGACTGTCATCTCCGAAGTAGGTATTTTGAACATATGATTATTATATCACAGAATCAGAGAAGCACAGCATTATTGGGGTTGAAAGGGACCTCTGGAGATCACCTAGTCCAATCAGACTGCCAGAGCAGTTTCACCTAGATCAGGTTGCCCAGGATGACATCCAGGTGGGCTCTGAATGTCTTCAGAGATGGAGATGTCACAACATCTCTGGGCAGCCTGTTCCACTGCTCTGCCACCTTCAAAGTACGGAAATTCCTCCTCCAAGTTTATATGGAACTTCCTATGTTCCAGTTTGTGCCCAGTACCTCTTGTCCTGTCACTGGGCAGCACTGAGAAAAGATTGCTCCCATCCTCCTGACACACACCATTTAAGTATTTATAAGCATTGATAAGATCCCCAATCAGTATTCTTCAGACTAAAAGGACCCAGGGCTCTCAGTCTTTCTGCATAAGAAAGATGTTCCAGCCCCCTAATCATCTTCACAGACTTTTACTGTACCCTCTCCAGCAGTTCCCTGTCCTTCTTGAGCAGAACAGCCCAGACACAATACTCCAGATGTAGCCTCCCTAGGGCAGAGTAGAAGGGGTGCAGAACCTCCCTCAACCTCCGGGTGACGCTCTACTGATGCACCCCAGGATAGTATCAGTCTTCTTCTTCAGTAGGGACCATTGCTGGCTGATTGTGAGCTTGTTGTCCCCACAGGACTCCCAGGTCCTTCTCCACAGAGCTGCTTTCCAGCTGGTCAGCCCCTCACCTATACTGGTGCAGAGGGTTGTTCCTTCCCTGGTGGGTGCAGGACCCTACAGCTGCCCTTGTTGAACTTCACGAGGTTCCTCCCTGCCCAGCCCTCCAGCCTGTCCAGGTCTCACTGGATGGCAGCACAGCTCCCTGGTGTGTCAGACACTCCTCCCAGTTTTGTAACATGGGCAAATTGGCTGAGGGTCCATTCACTCCATCCTTTCATCAAGGTCATTGATGGATATACTGAAGAAGACCAGACACAGCACTGATCACTTATTACAGGCCTCCAGCTACACCCTGAGTCACCAATCACAACCCTCTAAGCGATATCGTTCAGCCAGTGCTGGTGATACAACAGCATTACTGACTGCAACTGTAAAGTTGTCTTTTTGTCATGTTTTCCAGGAAAGAATAGTTTAAATACGTATGAGCTAGAAGTAGAAATACGTATGAGCTAGAAGCTTGCTTTCTTAAATGTAGTGTTCTGTCACATCAAAGCTGGGATGGCCCTGGTCATGTACACAAGTGCAAATCTAGGCACACAACAAACTTAAAATAAAAATTAAAAAATGAACAAACAAACAAATCACTCAAAGGCTGATGAAAGCTCATCAGGTATTGTTAGAATAATGATTTTTGGCTTGGGGACACCAGTTCTGCCCATTTCTACTTTCACATCCTTCTACTGCACAGCAACATAAAGGTCTGTCTCCAGGTTGTCTAAACTCTCCAGCTCCAATCTGAACCATGTGGACCTCTCAGAAGCAGTACAGAGAATACTGACACCATGCAGTCATCGATACCAGAATAGGTAAATTCAGATGAATCAGTACTAATTTGCAACTTTTTCCATGGAAGATTCTCAGGCAGTGCAATCTGTATTACCCAGCAGGGCAGGATACTTTCTTCATTCTTTCCATAATTGCTCACAGTTGTGTATAAAAGAGGAAAAAAAAGAGGGGAAAAAACAAAAGGAGGGAAAAAGAGGAAAGAGAGAAAAGAAAAAAAAAGAAGAAAGAAAGAGACATACAAGGGGGAGCTTGCCAGAGTCAGGAAATGGTTCACTGTGAGGTCTAATCTCTTTACAGAGACTGGAATATTGCCATCTCCCTTGGGCCTACTCACTCCAGTAACAGACAGAAACCTTCATGGTTTTCATCAAAAAAAAAAAAAGAAAAAAAACTATTTGGACTTAGTATTTTTAATTTTTTTATGTGGATTTATACATGGAGTCTACTATATACAAGGCCTGAGAAAGGTTATTGGAGGCTCCTGACAAATAATAACCACTCTAAGTGGTACAAACTGAGTCTTCACTGCCTGTTGTTGATCTAAGATGATAGGACTTGATCATCTCTGCCTTCGATTTTAAAGATCCTGTTTCAGTATCTATGCAACTTCTAGTATTTGTGAGAAATGAGCTCACGCTTAAATAATTTATGCTGGGACAAAATCCGTGGAGCACAGTTTCATGCACAGCGCTGGGTGCATGCCCAAGTGGCTTCCTGCACCCCGAACCCTCTGGATCTCAGGTATTCATACTGTTTCGAGACCAGTTGTGACCTACCATCCTGGGTAGCAACACCCCACCCCTCATAGGCTGCTACAATCCTCGTGCATGCTCTTTCAGCGTCCCTAGTGCACGTGCCTTAAAGCTTTCACAATACAACACCCTCACCTTGACCGCAAAAGTCCCTTGCTCTGGTCCCAGTACTGGGTCCCAGAACTTACAGACTTCCTGTCTGCCTACGGTTAAACTTACAAGGCACCCCACTGGCCCAGGTGAAGCAAAATCAATCATCCTACTTATCACAAACCATTCTTTTTCTCTTTATACCCTTGTAAGATCCTGCCTGTTGTGTGCCTCAAACCTTGTGTGGTGATAAGGTCTGGAAAGATCTGTCTGGAAGGGAGAAGTGTCGATTGCTCTCAGTGTCTCTGTGCTCCCCTTTGGCTCCTTGCAGACATGCTTTAACCAAAGGAAGAGAGAAGTTCTGCATAGGTAGGACTCTCTCTTTTCTTTAGTGAAGTGCTCTTGCTGGCTGAGCCATGGGGGAGGTGGATGGCAGGTCCCACACTACTTCTAGCTCATGGGGCTCATGCAAATCAACACCACTTCCTGAGGAAACTGGGAATGCCACCCAGATATCTCAAGGGTATAAAAGGGACAGAAAAATATTGATTGTGGTTCACCCACCACTGAAGAACTGAAGACTTGGACTGATCCAGTGAGACATCGCTGGATCCATGGATGGTGAGAACCTTTTCTATTACTATCTCTCTCTCTTACTCACTTTCTCACTCACCCTTTCTTTTCCTCTTTTCTAATAACTCTCTACTCCTTTTCCTCGAAATTTAGTCATGCTGAAAAATAATTGCCTACAAAAATAACATCTTTATCCATACTGTTTGTTGACTGTTCCATTAGGGAGCACTAATAAATTGTTTTGTTATTGTTCCTCAGAGTCATTGTCGTGACTCTGACGTCCCGGTGGCCCTGCTGTGCAGGGACAGCCTCTTTCAGGAGATCACAAAAATTCACCCCCCTCATTGCCCACTGAGTAGGACAAGACAACCCTATTTTGCTGAAGCTCATATTCCTTCTGGATTCTTTCAAGTCTGGAAAGGAGCAGGTTGGCCTCTTCTCCATTCCGTTCCTCATTCCTTCTTCACAAAACTATCAGTTTATGAATCTTGGAAGCCACAGCCATCTGTGGGTTCATTGGCATCACGATGACCTGCATACCTTCAACCACACTAGTGATTAATCTAATAAAAGACGGTATTAAGCATGGCAAAAATAGGAGAGCTGCAAGAGCACATAAAAAGAAAAATCCCAACGTCTTCCACCACGATACTCCCAACAATCCATCCTACCAACTAGCATCTAACATTAACTTCCACTTTTGTACTTTCATATGGGCCACCTTGTGGATATCTCTTGCCATTCCCAGTACCGTCTCTGCAATATCATCAATCTTCAGATGACAGTCCAAAATACTCAGTTTTCCACAAACCGCCCCTTCAACAGCCAGGAGGTAGTCCAAGGACAACCGATTTTGATATAACGGTGCTCTGGTTTAGGATTGTTGCTGTGCTAGTAGTCTTATTTGTAGTTATCTCCACTACTGCTTGTAACCATATTACTTGCTTTAGCATATAGATGGGAGTCTTATATCCCCAGATTCCATTCCTGTGCCCAAGTGGCATATGTTTCAGGAATTCTCTGGGGAGGACACTCATCCTTGCCCCACCTTTGGGTCCCTCCCACTATCAACTGCTTCTGTTGCCCTAGATCCTCGTAGAGTGGGACTCCTAACCCATCTCCATCCTCTGGAGGCAACAGGAAATATCCTGGTCTAGTTAATCCTAAAGTACCAGTCCCTTTCCAATTGGAAGGCAATCCTAGACAGGCTCTTTGTCCACATACTCAGAACAGACCATCCAACTCCTTCCAAAATTCTTCAGTTGTATTTTCTAATGAGTCCCAATATCTGGAAATGGCTTTTACTCCAGAAAACAGATTCATCTTCATCTTTGTGCACCGATAAAATATCTCTGGTCCTACCAGCCATTGACTATAATTTGCTCCCTCTTCACCCCTTTCATTGTATTTTGCCCAGTATGACCTAAGAGCCTGTGGTTCCCACACCCAGGAGGCAGAATTAGTTTTTAAGATTCTCTCACACGCAGTCTCACCCACCTCCAAAGTATAACTTGGTCCTTCCCACTTTATACATTCTCTACTGATAGCAAGGGAACTTAACACCCATTCTCCTGGTCATCGTAGCCCAGTAGTGGTAAATGTGTGATTCCACTTAATTGCCTCACATGGACCTAGCCCCGTACCTTTCCACAGCCATTCTTCAGCCATTAGGGGCCCACCACACACCCAACAGTCAGTCACATTTAATTCCCTGGTGATTTTTGTTGCTAAATTTACAAACAAGTTTCACCGTAAAGTAGGCAATTCCAATTCCTTACTTAGTCTCTTTTTTGGATTCAAATATTGATGCAGTGAAAAACTCAATAACTGAAGTTATTCATCAGGCATATTCTTTATTTGTGGCGCCAGATGCACAGGGGATCACTCCTCCAAATGTGTGTGCTGATACAAGCTGGGTACACAGTTTATATGCAGAGTAAACATATAGATTCATTGCATTTCTTAGAAAGGGCAGTCTTATACTAATGAGTTCCTAGAATTCATTTACATAGTCCGGGCATGCGTAATAAAATTAGGGTTAGGGTCTCTTCTCCCCTTGGTGGTCTTCCATGACCTCTGGTGGACATTTACTTCATCTTTGCTTCTTCATAACTGTGTTCTTTTAATGACCTAAAGCCTAAACTCCTTGTTTTTGCTGGTTCTTGTCTGCTCAGCATGCTCAGGTGCCTCAACATCTTGTTGTCCTGTTCCTGGAGATAATCACTATCCACAGGGCGATGAATTTCACAGTATGTCCCGACTCTACAACTACCCATCTATTGTTGTTACTTATTGAAAGATTAGTAAGACACTACTAGACATCCCGTCTCCCGCTTTCAATATGCATCTGATTTAGGTCTCGTCGTTTGCTCTTGTTCTGTTAAAGCTTGAGTCACGTTCTTGATGATCATCTCCTTTACCATATCTTGAACTCCCCCTCAGTCAGGTATATCCCAATGACCCACTTTGACAAAGCACAGACACTTCTCTCCCCTGCGGCAACCTAGACCTAATTTCGTACGCCCTGTCCCCTAGGTTTTGTGCTACCCAATATTCCTGGTTTCCATGTTTACAAATTCCTACCTGGTTTTGAGCATATCAAACCTTGTTTACATGAGTGTGGGTAACAAGTGCATGTAGCCTCTGTCTGTCTTACATTACACTCTGGTATCATTTCTGACAATCCAGTCTTGCTTCCTTCCTGACAATCAATGTAATCATGAACATAAGCCAAGGTCCAGTATAACACAGGCCCCCACCTCTTCAGCCTATTTGGTTGCTGCCAGTAGCCAAAACACTCATCTTCTTGTTCATGGGCATAGAGGCTAACCTGGTCTTGCCGTCAGACCCTTCTCTTTTGTTGTTCCAGTATAACCAGACAGATTTCATACAGTAAAACCCACTTCTTGTTTTCCACACTCAATTCTTACTGATTCGTAATGCCTTTCCAATGACTTACCCCAGTCAGCCCCATTGACACACTTACGACAATGTAGGTCCTTGCCTTCTGATATTCGGTAAGATGGACACTCACGTTCCTGATCCTGGCAGTCCTGGTGTGCGAGACAACACTGACAACACCCCAGGATATATCTGGGATCACATTCGTTACCTGGATGCTGGGGGAATCGGTATTTGTGGATAGGAAACCAGGACCAGAAGCCTTCTCTTTCCTTTGTCTCTACCAGTTCAGCATGTGTCAATACAAAACCAAATGGCTTCTTCCGAACTGTTAATTTTAAAGGTCATTATGTGGTTTTGTGATCCAGCGGTCAGGTGGCATTACCGGGCCTTTTACCCTGGCTGTATGGGCCCACCCTTTTTCTTTTGTCTGGATAGTGGTTTCTGTGGTTAGTAACACCCGGAAGGGTCCTTCCCAATCAGGTTTAAGGGTGTCCTCTTTCCAGGTTTTGATTAGCACACAGTCTCCTGGATGAATATGATGTAAACTGAAATCCAGTGTTAATGAGGTAGCCTCCCCTTCTCCCTTGGTTGCCCTAAGGTCCGTGCTATTGTTAGGATGTACCTTTGTGTATATTGTTCGCCCACCTCGACACTCGGAAACTCCTCCTTTCCCATATAGGGAAGTCCATAGGGGGAGACCCCTAGATCTATTCTAGGGGCCGTGTATATTCTAATAAGTGCTAAAGGTAAGCACTTAGTCCAAGGCATATAGGTTTCTACCATTAATTTAGTCAGAACTTGTTTTGTAGTTTGATTCATTCTTTCCACCCAGCCCGAACTTTGAGGATGCCATGGGGTATGTGGATTCCATTTTAATCCTCAGGAATAGGCCAAATCCTGTACTGTCTTTGAAAAGAAATGAGTACCTCTATCTGAATCAATTCTTTCACAAATACGGTATCAGGGAATTATCTGTTCCAACAGTACCTTGGATACACTATTAGTGGTGGCTTGGATAGCGGGAAAGGCTTCTACCCAATGTGTCAGATGGCCTACTACTACCAAAAAGTACCTCCATCTTTGAATTGCGGGTAATTCTGTAAAATCTACTTGTAATGCCTGGATCAGTCTCAATGTTAATGGTTGTCCCCTCCATACTTGCATCCTCATTATTTTCTTGTTTACTTTTTTGGCAAAACAAACACCAATCCACTAATAAATCACCGATACATCCGTAATTCCTCAGAAACTGATCACAGAGCACTTGAGCTCCCTGGTGGGATCCTTGATGTAACTGGGAGAGTATTTCTCATGTGACTCTTCTGTTCAATTCTTATCTCCAATCCAGTAATAACCCAGTTCCCCTCAGCTGTTTTTACCCCTCCAATCTTGCTCATTTCCTCTTTGTACCTTGGAATAAAAGTGGGTATAGGCAGATTGGTTTCCATCAGGGGAATTAAGGTGAATGTTTTAATTGTCTCTCCTGATGCCACTAATCTAGCTTGCATATCTGCTAATCGTTTTCCTTTGGCCTCAAAGGAAGCCCCTTTATGGTGTCCTTTGATACACACTACAGCAATCTCTTCAGTTCCTGTCAAGACTTCTAGCACTCCTAATATTAATTGGCCATGTACCAGTTCTCTTCCTCTGGAACTGATCAATCCCCTTTCCTTCCAAATTTTTCCGAAGGTGTGTACTACTCCATAAGCATAATTTGAATCAGTATAAATGGTCCCTTCTTTCCCTTGAAGATATTTTAAAGACAATCCACGGGGCAGTTTCATGCACAGCGCTGGGTGCAGGCCCGAGTGGCTTCCTGCACCCCGAACCCTCTGGATCTCAGGTATTCATACTATTTTGAGACCAGTTGTGACCTACCTTTCTGGGTAGCAACACCCCACCCCTCATAGGCTGCTACAATCCTCGTGCATGCTCTTTCAGGGTCCTTAGTGAATGTGCCTTAAAGCTTTCACAATACAAGACCCTCACCTTGACCGCAAAAGTCCCTTGCTCCAGTCCCAGTACTGGGTCCCGGAACTCAATCATCCTACTTATCACAATATTTAACTAAAGGACAGTCCATTTGAAAAAAAAAACCCAAAAACTCTATAAATTAATATTTAGTTTACTAAACATCTGAAAATGATTGTTAAATACCTACTTTAGTTACACTTCACTGAAAGTTCTCCATTTAAATAAAAGGAGAATTAAATTTATTTTAAAAATATTTGATGAACACCGGGTTTCAAGGAATGCACAGGCTGGCAAAAGGCAGCGCGGGCAGTTCACTCCTTTTGCCACAAGATGGCATGAAACGTATAAATTACAAGCACGACAATGAAATGAAACGCATACTATCAGAAATATTTGAGGAAAAAAAAAAAAAAAAAAGCTGCAGAGACTGAATGTATCTGCGACTTTTGGCAAGATGTGGGAAATACATGAATACACGCACGTACAACATCACCCTGCAGAACTAAGTAATAATAAATAATTATTCCTAACACACGCTTAACCAAATCGTGTCAGCCTGCTTAGTGCTCCAGACTGAAGTTACACATAAACACAGATAATGGTGCAGTGATCTAGGAGGTGGATGGAAACAAACCAGCGTGGGACCAGGAAGAAGAGCAGCAAAGAGATGGTGGGTGGCACTTCTGGTGGGAAACAGGCTCAGGAAAATGAGGACAACCTGGACAGAAGGAGGTGGGCAGCCAGTGGGAAGAAGGGCTGAGCAGCAGGAACCTACCCAAGAAGAATGGCTCCCTGTTAGAGACACAGACTGAGGAAGGAGACGGGTGAGTGAGTGGGCGAGAGACAGGCAAGAGAGCAAGCACAAGTGGGCAAAAGGCAGACTTAAAAAGAAATTTTTGTATAAATACATATGTATTATGTAAAAGACCAAGATAGAGATTGTTTGATTTGTTTGCTGACTTCTGGGCTGGGCTGGTGAACTCAAAAGATCTCTTCTGAAGTCATCGGGTCTAAAAGAGTCTGATGGAGATGAGCATCTTGCCTTGCCTGAATCTGAGACTTTTAAGTTAAAATACCAGGCACTGTCAGATTCATAACAAAAACTTCTGATTCAGGAGTTTATAGGTGTGCCCATGATATCTAACAATCTGCAACGTGGGAAATACTTTTCAAAATCCATTCTTCTTAGCCAAAGGAAATGGGCATGAAGGGCTGTATGAAAGAGACTTGTGTTTTAGAGAAGAGATAATAGGGATTCATTAATTAATTAATTTAAAAGGAAAGTTTCCTGGTTGGCGACTAGGAAAAGGAAGGTCATTATTTCAAACAGCAGATCTTGGATCAGATGTTTTGGGTGCATATATAGGCACACAGTGCACAGTGAGAATGAATTGGTTTTTTTCTTCTTTTCACCAGGCTTCAACAGGAATTTAAAGTAAGTCTTGAAAACTGGGTCAACTTTCATGTAAATTAGCACATCTGATCACTCAGGTTATTTTGTAATTAAGTTAGAACAACAGCATAGCAATATATGGAAATGAGAGAGCTTCAAAGACCGTAGGATTTTGCATTTCATGGGTATCCAAATGTCCCACTGACTTCAGCAGACCCAGTTCTGTGCATTCAGCAAACAACCAAGAAGGTTCGACCATGCCTGCAGCCCTCAAAAGAGGCTGCAAGTCGCAGCAGTTGCAATAAACCCTAGATTTATCGGTGGTGTTCTCAACATGTCCAGTACACCCTAAGAAGCAGGGCTACTATACATGGCGTTTTCCTCCAGACATCAAGGCAGGAACAGGAAAAGAGCTGTCTGCTGCTCAGTATGACGAACGGTCAGGACTCGTAACTGCCCACAAATTGGCAAAACTTAGGTTAGACCTCGAAGATGACCCACTAACTCACAAATGGTGTGATCTTCCTAACAGCCTGCTCGCATGAAATGCTTGGCGCACATCCCACATCATGACAGCGGCTGCGGCATTCTCAAGTTGTGTGGCCGGAAAAGGATCAGTAGAAGACAGGAATCCTAGTGAGAGGGGAGGCAAGGTCAAGCTACAAGCTCTGCAGATGATATAGAGAGGAAGGTTTACAGCAGCTTACCAAAGTATTTTATCCTACTCCAACAAGCCCGGAATGGGCAAGTGCAATCAGTATAGGAAACACATGAGGTGTTATCAGGAAATAAATGAGCACGGACTGTACTCCGGTTATATAGGAAGGTCCCCTTTGTTACCTTTATAGATATGAAAAAAATCCACACACAGGGCTAGCTGGTTTGTGTCTTCAGCTTCCCTGGAAAGGCAACTGCTGTGCTCTTTGTCATCTCTCCAGATTCACACTGAGAGACATGGATGGTGACAACCAATCCAGAACTGGAAGGACAGGATCTGTGGCCTGAACTCTGCGGATGGAAGCTGCGTCCCATCTGGTTGCCATCTTTCACACGTCCTATAGACCACAGAGTGTTGGTTTCTATGATTTGTGGAGGATGGGGTTATCTTCTAAATGGTAGAAAAGAGAAAAAATGTTCAAATAAAGATCCACATGAGACCAACTGCATCTAAAGGCTTCAGAACAAGATGAAAAGCATTAGCAGGACGGGAATTAAAACACCTCTTCTTTCCTTGCAAGTTAGTTTTTAACGGTAGGACTTGATGATCTTACACGTCTTTTCCAACCTAAACGATTCTGGAAGTATGAACACTTCATATAAGTATGAACACTTACCACAAGATGGTGCAAAAACATTAAAAGTTCTAACACACCCGCAGGGCACGGCCAGACATCTTCCGTCATAAAAAAACATGAGAACCTCCACCAGGTGTCAGGTCAAGGGAAAAAGAAATGACTTTTTTTTTTTTTTTCACTTGAGTAAACCAGTAAATATGGGTGTATACTTTGAAAGCTTAACTGTTGGCCTGAACTTTCATCAGTGCAAACTCCCAAAGCACAGAGGCTTGGGGAAAGTTACCCACCACCATCACACGTAGACTCACAGAACCACAGAAGCAGATATAGAATCCAAAAATCATGGAATGCTTTGGGTTGGAAGGGACCTTTAAAGGTCATTCTGTCCAAGCCCCTTGCACTAAGCAGGGACATCTGCAGCTAGAGCAGGTTGCTCAGAGCCCCGGGCAACCTCCCCTGCAATGGTGCCAGGGATGGGGCAGCCACCACCTCACTGGGCAGCCTGGCACAGGCTCTCACCACCCTCAGTGTCAACAATTTCTTCCTTATCTCTGGTCTAAAGCTCCTCTAGTTCTGAACCCATCACCCCTTGTCCTGTCCCCACAGGCCCTGCTCCAAACTCTGTCCCCATCTTTCTGACAGGCCCCTGGAAGTGCTGCAAGGCCCCCAGAAGGTCTCCCCTTGGGGAGCCTTCTCCTCTGCAGGCTGAACCCCCCCAGCTCTCCCAGCCTGGCTCCCAGCAGAGGGGTTCCAGCCCTCCCAGCATCACTGGGGCTCCTCTGGCCCTGCTCCACCAGGTCCCTGTCTCTGCTGTGCTGACCCCTGACACTGCAGGGGGGTCTCTCTCTCTGCCCAGAGCCCTGGGAGCAGAGGGGCAGGATCCCCCCACCCCACACAACACCCCCCCTGCTGTCACTGGAGGAGACCGGAGGAATTAGCAAGGCGGCGTTCAGTGCCTGAACCGAGACCTTTTAACCAAGAAATGGTGCATTAAAAAAA
>JANVCC010010369.1:2583985-2608511 GCA_025345505.1 Todiramphus chloris collaris
CAACCCACCCAACCCTCACGCTGTTAAGCGTCGTCTCGCCTTTTCGGTGCGTTTTCCTGGCGTTTCTTGAGGGACGCTGCATGCGATGCTAGGAAATAAACCCCCCCTTTTGTGGGATCTATTTTTTTGCTTTTTCTTCAGACTTTCAGCGTTTCTGTAGGACAATAGGAACTGAAAACCCTCCTGCGTGTCTCCATTAATTCCTCAGACCACTTTGCCCTTCACATTGTCTCACTGTGTTCTCTTTAATTATTCCAGCCCTTCTAATGCTCAGTTGTTTTTTTTTTTCTCCTCTCAACTTGCTATTTTGGAGTCGGCGTTTTCCTGGGTTTGTGGTAATTGCATCAGAATAAACTGCAAATTCGTTGTCAGTGTTTAAAGGCGTACAAGAAATCATAACCATAAACAAAGGTCGTCTTTCTTGGTGGAACCAGCAAATGTCTGGGTCTTGGCTAACCAAGCAAGATCAAGTTAACATACCAAAATGATAAAATTTATTTCCAGATAGTGTTAAATCAGCCATCTTTGCCATTTTCCATGTCCCTGAATTTGTCTGGTACTTTACAGGTGGTGCTTGCACACCCTTGTTTGGTTTTTTCTCTCCCTCTGTGTTTTTTGGTGATTAATTTTTGGACACTGTTGCCAGGCAGGAGATAAAAGGAAGCCGAATTACTAAATTTAATCATGCACAGCAGACTTTGTGCAGATCGCTTAATGCAGTTAAGGAGCCATCCCTATTTCGTTTTAACTAGGAATCGTAGTGGAGAGGGTGATTTCCATTACAGGTCTAGGAGGCAGGCCTTGAAATGGCAGCAGTTGCAACTGTGTCAGTGTTCAGAGGTGGGATTATAAATTAAAGCAAGTTAACCTCCGCTTCTCTGTCAGGTGAATCTGGCAGTCTTGCCTAGGTAAGATTGGTCCTTGCATCCAGCAGGTCATACCAACGAAACAGAGACCCTTGCCTCTGGGCCACCATGTTCTTAAGTGTTGTAAGGAGTGTGTAAATCCCTTCTTTTCTAGAAGAGAAGCTTATATAATGTATACAATGGGTGCAGGTGGAATAGCATATTGTTTTATTTTCCCCTTCTAGATGATGACAATTCAGAAGAAGGCCTTCACACCATCCATTCGGGAAGGCATGAATATGCATTCAGCTTTGAGCTTCCACAGACGTAAGTACCTGCATGTGTTCCCCAGGCCCAGCTGCCCACCCACCTGAGAAAACTCCTGTGGGTGGAGGGGAAACCTTTTCAATGGTGGTAGGAATTGTGCTCTGACATACAGGGGAGGACATAATCTCATTAAACTGAAGAGGTTGCTTTTAAACTCATAGACACTTGCTTTTTTTTTGTGATTTCTACAAAACAGTAGCTCATTGCTGCCCAGTTGCGCACTTTCTTGTGACCAAGTCCTACTGACTTACTAGGTCTTCCAATATTGTACCCCTTCCCAAAAGGAGGGAAAGGAGTCACTGGAGTACTGCAGAGTGGCTGAGATAACCTAACTCAACCAGCACCTTACTGGATGTGTGCAGGTCAGCAGAACTCAAGAACACAGCTGAATTGTTAGTGCACAGTCTGGAACAGATGTGGCAAGCTTTAACTATGTGCAAACAAAAGAGGAGGCTGTTCTCCTTTAAAGAGGGTGTTTGCACCAGGCTGGCCTTTATGCAAAAGTCTGGAGTGGAAATACACAGAAGAGATAGGTGGACGCAGCAGGAGATACTCGCTAATCACATTTGTCTCAGAAAGCAAAGGTGAACCAGAAGAGTTCACATAAAGGTTGCTTCCATGTCCACCAAGTCTGAAATGTGCAATGCAGACATTGTGAATGGAAGATTTATACCAAGAGAGTTACCAGTATGTAAATGAACTAAAAATTGTGAGTTGCAATAAAATTAAATGCACAGGAACAGGTTGAATCTGGACATGGATGGAATAAGGAGCCTTTTGCTGCAAAAAAGCAAGCAGTGAAGTCATTAAGGTTGAAAAATATGTGGCAGTGTTATGTGAAATAGCTCAGTACCTAATATTAAAGCTAATAAACAGTCTTGTTTATTAGAGGTTCTGGTTTTAGCAGAACCTGCCGATGGTAAACACTTTCTCAGGTCAGTTTGAGTGAAGAGCACAGGACTTCACAATAGATCCTACTGGAACAGTGGAGAAGACCTGGAGATTTTTGATACACGGAGATTTTTTTGAAGATAATTTAGTGTTCTGTGAAAATCTCAACCACAAAAAGAAACAAGGCTAATGCTGATCTTCCCTTGAGTTGGAAGGGGCATTTAAATACATAAAAGCCAAAACACTATACATGAGCTTGAAGTGAAGCCAGATAGCTTGGCAAAATAACACAAGCACTGGTCAAAGCACAGGTTCTTTCTAAGTGGCCTGAAGGAATAACTGTGAAACCAGCTGTTACTAATACCGACAAAAACAAAGGCTGGTGTTAAAAACATGAAGTTTAACACTGCCTACTTCTTATTGTGTCCATAGAGTACTTCCAAAATGTACTTAAAGTACAGAGAAATGTTGGAAAGAAGAGACAGATGCTGACCTCGCTGATTCTTGCCCTAAAGAATATGGGGCAGGATGAAACATTGAAGACTGATTAGAAAAATCCTTTCATTTGGATTACTAGGAAAAAAGTAAATACTTCGGATATGGAAACAGAAGAGCCAAACCTGTAACTGAAAGTCATCCTAGTAAACCATTAGCATGGCTAGTAGTATTCCCTGTGGAAGATAAGAAAGCTTTGCAAATAATCTGTTTAATTTATATATGATGATGTATTCAAAACAATGTGATTAAAAAAATTACTTGGCTAGCAATAAGGAAAAAAGTTACTGCTAATTGGAGATAACTGGAATATAAAGATCTTTCGTCTTCCATTTTATGATGCTAGAGGTGGGGGGGGAAGTGAACCTGAAAGGTTGGGAGATCACATTGTTTTTTATCCAGTGCCCAAAAAATGGTTTCTTACATCTGTCAAAAGTTTAGAGCAGAATAGGCTTGATGATTTTGTATGTGTACATATATACTTATTTGGGTACATTCATGTACAATATAAATGTTTTAAGCTGGTCTTATCAGCCTAGAGGAAAACTAGAAGGTACTCAAAATAGCCTCTCTTCAGAACTCTGAATTGAAATATTTACTCTGCTTAAGGCACAACAAACCACAGAAGTGCTGAGTTACAGGTAAAATTAACCCAACACTGAGATACCAGCCACGTAAACAAGAGGCAGTGATTTACAAAATAACGATACTTGAAACAATAATAGGTTGATACTAATGCTAGTTTTAAGTTGGTAGTCTTAATTAGGCCTTAAAAGGGCATTTTTTTCTCCAGACTTGAAAATGGCCTCTTAAGTTTAAAGGAAATGTGTACTCTCCTGGCATTTTCTAGTACAATTCTTCAACTGATTCTTAAAACCTATGCAAAACTCTAGTAGGATGAATTGGAGATGGTTTTTTTTCTCCCATCTTTAATCTTGACTTTTTTTTTTCCCTGAGGTACGGAAACTTTGCAAATAAGTTATGCTGCATTAAATACTACCTTGCATCAAAAAATGCAGTTCTGCATACTAATCCCTGATCTGATCGAATGTATCATTATTAGAAAGAAGGACTTTACTCAGTTTTGACCTTTGTGTCCTGCACAGACCACTTGCTACCTCATTCGAAGGCAGACATGGCAGTGTGCGCTATTGGGTGAAAGCCGAATTGCATAGGCCTTGGTTTCTACCAGTAAAATTAAAGAAGGAATTTACAGTCTTTGAACATATAGATATCAACACTCCTTCATTACTGGTAAGAATTGACAGAATTACTCATTCTTTATGTCTGGAATAAAAATAATGAACTATAATAACTGAAACAATATCCACATCTAATTTTACCTAAGATTTATTTGCTAGTTTAACTGCAGCTATCTTTTTAAGTCTTACATCAGTTCAGCAACTCTGTAACTACTGGTATTTTGAAAGCTGTGTTTTCCTGTATTTAGAGTTGCTTCACTTTTAAGATACATAAACTGGCTTTGTCAATTTAAATTGATAAGACTATAAATTGTAAAATGTCACCAAGAAGGAAAATTTTGAGAACTGTTCCTCTTTGATTTTGAGTAACGAATAATCTGTGGAAGGAACAGCGAAACTTTAAATGCATATTATAGAGACTGCTAACTTAAAAATGCAAAGTAAAAAAATGTACTGGCATGCATAATTGGTAATTTCCATATGGATAGTTTTCTGCCAATGGGGAGAAATTATCACAATTCTGTATAATCTTTTTTCTGAAATGGCATTTCATTAATTTCAGTATCACAACTGTTTTCAATGAGAATTTGATTTCAATCTGGCCTAAAATTACCTTTGTTTTTCCTTCTCCTCTTCCCCAAATTCTCATTTATGGAGGGGGGAAAAAAAAAACCTCAAAAGTCCATTGAAATAGGTTTCTTGTGTGTATGGGTGAAAAATCAGACCTGCAAAGGGACGTTGGCCTTGCACAAATTCCATTAAAATCAAAGGACTTCCATTTGAATTTAATGGTCTTTGGATCAAGTCCTAAATCCTGCTATCGTGTAAAATAACAGTCTGTTTAATAGAGATGAAACAGGATCATTCTGAAACAGAGGAAATAGCAGGAGTCAAGGTTACAGTACTGTAGCTTAGTTATTGTTTCTGAAATGTGATGTACTGGAAGGATGTTCTAGTTTACTGATAAATGAAAAGCTCTGCCCACAGTATCTTGAGATATGTGAGCTATAAAGCCTTTTCTAAGTTAGAGTATTTGTGTATAAAAACTATTTGGAGTATGAAGTCTATCAGAAAAAGCAGTGATAATGAGTAATGTAATTAGATTAAACCTTAGACCTGCATTTAACTCGATTGAGTTTCTTTCCTCTAAATAAAACTGGCTGTGTTTATCAAAACATGTAATAAGTACATGGTGAAAATCATTTTTGTTGTTGATGAAAACAGGTGAAAAGATTCATGGAACTCTTAATTAAGTGGATGATGTTGTTCTTTTCTTGCAGTCACCCCAAGCAGGCACAAAAGAAAAGACTCTCTGTTGTTGGTTTTGTACCTCAGGCCCAATATCCTTAAGTGCCAAAATTGAAAGGAAGGGCTACACCCCAGGTACGTAACAGAAGTAATTATAGGAAATGTTTTTCCTTCCCTTCTAAAATGACAGTTTGTACTTACTGCTTTTATATAAACAAAGCATTTAAACTATTCTTGCCACCTCAGTCTGCATTCAGTGGTTTTCTTGATGTTTTCCTAACTACGACTGATTTTGTTAACTGCTAATGCTAGCTGTGTCTCCAGATGGTCAAGGGACATCTGCTGCTATTAGACCTGTGCATTTTTCTTTTAGATTAGCTCGTAGTAGTTATCTTATTCCTGTAAGCATCAGCGGATTTTTTCCAAGGTGGAACACTGTTAGGAGCATGCAATGCCTTATAACAATGTACAGAATGTGTCAGTTTGCTTAAGATAACTTGTAAACACAAAGAACATAAAATCCTGTTTTGTTTCAGGTGAATCAATTCAGATCTTTGCTGAGATTGAGAACTGCTCTTCCCGTGTGGTGGTGCCAAAGGCAGCCATTTACCAAACACAGGCATTTTATGCCAAAGGGAAAATGAAGGAAGTCAAACAGCTTGTTGCCAACCTGCGTGGGGATTCATTGTCATCTGGCAAAACAGAAACCTGGAATGGCAAACAGTTGAAAATTCCACCTGTTTCCCCTTCAATCCTTGACTGTAGTATAATCCGTGTGGAGTATTCACTGATGGTATGTTGGGTGGTCTGTTTCATTTGAACATGAATAGTTTCCATCATTCCTTGCCCCTGCTAACAAAGCATCTGTGCTAAATGGTTAGGAAAAAAATGCATATTGTCCTGACAGGAGTTCTGTAAATAAATTCAGTTTAAATCATATACATTCTTAAAGTGGTTGTGGTGTGCCAGCTAAGCAAGCTTTTTATGAGTAGGTGACATTTCCATGTGAGGGCTTGTGTTAAGAATCCTGAGCTGCTTTCAGCTCAGGGAGCTTCTTATCTCCTTAGGGACACTGGCCCTAAAACAGACAAAGAACTTAAGTTACTGCTGGAAAATTCCATGGACAGAGAACTCAGACTAATAATTACAAAACACTTGTAAAAAGCTGCACTGTAATCATGCACCTCTTTTGTTGTTGTTCTTTAGGTATATGTTGATATTCCAGGCGCCATGGATTTATTCCTTAACTTACCACTGGTCATTGGTACCATTCCTCTACACCCATTTGGTAGCAGAACATCAAGTGTGAGCAGCCAGTGTAGCATGAACATGAATTGGCTCGGTCTGACACTGCCTGAAAGACCAGAAGGTAACTTGGCAATACAAACGCTAACTAATTTGCTAGTCTTTTCATTTTTCTGTCTGCTTTATTCATTGCTGTCATGCAGAAAGGCCCAAATTGCATCTCTCCTAAACAAGCCCATGGGAAATCACATGTGGATGTCTCCTTGCCACCCTCTTGTCCTCTGTAGAAGAATAGGGTGAAATCCAGCTGCTTGGAAGCTGGCACAAGTGAAAGTTCAGGATGCCATGGTACCTGTGCAGAATGAATTCTGCTTCCAGTATCCCAACTGCTACTTGAGTTGTAATGTGTTGTAACTCATCATAGCAACAGTTTATGGTGTCCTTTACCAGCCGTAGTAGCCAAGGCTTTGTCAGAAGATAGCATATATCATTTCAGTGGGAAGTATCTTGGCAAAGGAAAAACTCCATATTTTTCTACGTAACTAATAAACATCCCTTTTTAATGTACAAATCCCAGACTCTGATTTCTGGAGTCCAGAGGAATGCAACGTTCTGTCATTCCTGCATGTACAGAAATCCAGTACTCTGGGTATGTGATAAGACAATAAATAGTGGTCAGTCTGCTCTTGGATTTGAGCATAACCTTAAAGTGAAGCAGCCTACCCTCCCTTTCAGGTCCAACAACTGCTTAAAAAAAGTCACCAACATCACTTACCTGTCTGCTGGTGTGTTTCACAATGATAAAAGTTTTATACTCACCATGTTACATATCTTGATGTGCATAAGAACTTGCTGATTGAACTGTGTGCCTTTTTCCCTGTAGCACCTCCTAGCTATGCAGAAGTGGTCACGGAGGAACAAAGACAGTCCAGCCTTGCACCCATAGGTGCTTGTGAGGACCTCGAGCGAGCGCTTCCAGGACCATTGTTCGCATACATCCAGGAGTTCCGTTTTCTGCCTCCACCCCTCTATTCAGAAGTAGGTACCTCTGTCTTGCGGAATAAATGCAGGATTTTGTTTCTCCTCTTGTTTTAAAAAAAATCATTAAAATGATGGAACTTGGGATAAGGCAACTTTGTTCTATCAAAATGCAGGTGGATTGATTGCATCAAGAGTGTTCAGGATTCTTCCCAGTTCCAATGCTTTGTAGAAATTCCCAAATGGCTGTAAACTGTCTCAGCAGCTGTTAAACCTTTGCATTATATATATAAATACATGGTGTTGGTTAACACCAACATTTTAAGCCAATAGGTGCACAACATGCTAATGTTTCTCAGCTCTGCTTCTTTCTAAAACTAGTCTCTGCATTTTTGGTTCTGTGCACTTGGTGCTTTCAGAAATTTTTGTGCAGAGAAGTTACAAAGATGTTCTTGCTGACTTAGAACTGTGTGTTCACAGAAACATCTAACATTTCTGGCTGCATTTTTAGTCCTGCGAAATCCAGTTGGTAACTTTGACAACTTAAAAGCGTTCTGTGTTCATTTTTCAAGAAAAAGCAGTGGTACAGGACAAAAGTAAAACAGCATCCTTGGGCTAAGTCTGGCCTATATTTGCCCACTGTTAATATTTTTCTTTTTATTTTCCTTCTCCCCTTGAAACACTAATCTGCTATTGAGTGAGCAGAGAAAGGGCAGTGTGTTTTGTTTGCTGAAGACTTCTCTGAGGACTCTTCTATAGGTTAATCCTAGGCTACAACTCCAGTCCTTTTTATTTGGGGTACTTTATAAGTGTTTTTTGTCCTGGAAAAAACTGGTTGTATAAAATTGACTGATGAGAATGCTTGCTAAACTATGTAGTGTCAACTTAAGCTATTCTTGCTGCCCAGTTTGGGAAACCTAAGTTAGCAGGCGGCTCCCTTTCATCCTTTTCTATAAAAGAAGAGGAGGTAGAGCGTGGAACACATGACTTTTGAGACATTTTATGGAGAGGATTAGTTAACTTGCAAATTAAAAGTAGAGTGACTTTTTACTGATAACTTTTTCTCTTGAAGCAAAACACCTTCTGAAATCAGTTAACTACTTTACAAATTAACATTTTTTACTGAGAAGTCAAATAGTCTCTTTAGTGTACAGTAAATAATTACAAAGACTTCTGCGCTAAAGTGGCTTTTTTCAAGGATTTTTTTTAGGTTTGTGCTTATCCTTAGACTGCCATCAACTTGTAGCTTAGAATTTTCCACTATATTTTGTTACTAAATTTTCATTCAAAGTTTTGTCAAATCGACTTAGAAGTTCTTCAGTTGCTGGGATAACCTTTTGATTGGGAATGCCACTTGTCAGTACGATTGTCTTAAACTTGTCAGTTGTGATGATCTTCTGGTGTCTTTTCTGTTTCTAGCAGCTGACTCTAAAAATGCCTTGGGTCTTTTCTTTTGTCCTCTTGACTAGATTGATCCAAACCCAGATCAGCCCACAGATGACAGACCATCTTGCCCATCTCGCTGAAGGAATCAGCACGAAGCTGACTCGACGTGGGTTTGGAATCGTACCTGCCATGTTGAAGGTCAAGGCGTCACAGTGGAGACACACTTTCAGAGGAAGTGGTTTTGCTCTTGCCTGTATGGTGAATAAAATGAAAACAACCTGTGATCATGCTTCGAAGCCTACAGTAACAGTGTAGGACTGCTCCACATGCTTGAAGACCTGAGCTTTCGTTTTATCTTCCCCCCCCTACCCCACCTTAAATACTGGCACATACTAGGAGCAGCCTTACTAACCTACAGTTGTGTGTCAAAACACTCAAACCACATTGTAAGAGAGGGGATGGCTTACTCTTACGATTGGGAAATTTGCACATGCTCGTTGCTTATGTTGTGCGGTTCAGTGTCACTACAGCTTTTTTCTCTCTCATTTATGCCGGACTGTTGTTACCCTTTCCTCTTATTTGTTTGTGGTCCGCACAATAAGGAGCAAAAGAAAGCTTTGGCGAAAAAATACCACAGAAATATAAAACAACAAAAAAACCCAACCAACAGCAACAGACTTCGACAAATGCACTGACTTTTTTCTTTTTTTTTTTTTAATTTAATGTAGCCTGGACTTTTAACCTGCATATGCACATGCTCAGAATTGTCCTAGTAGGCTGATCATGTATCACCTCTTCAGCTTGGATCCTATTGTGGATTTATTTACAAACATCAAATGCCTTCAAGCCAATCCTTCTTGCTGTATGTTTTGCAGCCTACTGTAGTAGATAAGCAACAGATGTGGGGATGGGGTTAGGGAAGGGGGGTGGGGGAGAGGGGGCATGGAGAGTTCTTAGAAAGAAACTAATAGACTTCATCAAGATTGTATACCTTCTTGATTTCTCTTAAGAATTTGTTGCCTTTCTACTATTATCGCAAAGCAACATTTTGTTACAGACTGCCTAAAAATCACTTAATCTCAGGTGAACTCATCACTTGCCAAACTGTTGGAATGCTATTTGTTTTGTTACGTTGCACTGTTGAGTTACTTCTCTTTTGGTTTTGTGTTTGTGTTTTGTTTTGGGTTTTTTCTTGTTCTTTACTCGAGAGGGGGATCTGGCATAGGGACATATACAAAAGTGACAAAACCTGCCCTCATGCCCATTTTCTACGTGATAAAGATGTTCAAGTTGTGAAGCTTTAAAAAAATAAAATAAAATAAAGGCACAAATGAAAACGACACCAGCAGACACCAGCTCAGCCTCAAAAAATTTTAAAAGGAAATAGTCATATACTGTCTAGGATGCATAGACAGATTGATAACTCAAGTAGTAGGGATGGGAAGGGAAAGTAAATTTATTTTTATACGTAGTTACCTAATCACCAAAAAAAAGTCTATATGTAATGAGTCTCTAGTAAAAAGTATATTTCAAACTGCAGGAAAAGCTTGGACTATGCTAAGAGCTCAGTTTGTGCACTTTGTTATTAGCTTCAGGGTTTATGATACTGTAAAAATAGTAAGAGACTAGAAGTATAATGAAACTGGGCAAGAACAGTGTTACCAGCAATACTCAGCTGGAATTGCTTCCGTCATTGCATCTTCTGTGGTACTCAGAGCTTCACAACCAACAGAGCAGTGAATTTTACCCTCTATTCCTTCAAAAACTACATGGAAAGAACACTCGGCCTTGAGTGTGCCCCGAGGAAGAGAAGAGTGCAATGGAGCTGCTAGACGAGCAAACACAAAATACCAGCACTTAACATGCTAGAGATTAACAACAAAAGTCAACTTTCCTTTTCAGACACCGCGTAACACAGGCCACTGACAAAGGGACACGCTTCTGGTGTTGGCAACTGAAATCAAGAAGTGATCCATCAAGTTTCTTACCTCCTCGTGCAATAAAAGCTCAGAAGGGAGCAGGAGAGGGGGAGGCTGGTGTTTCTGCACGGTGCTCGTTCTTAAAAAAACCTCCGCCTTGTTTTTAAGGCTTCATAAATGCGACAAAAAATAGGCTTTTTTTCCATAAGTGGCCTTTATGAGAACATGAATGACCATTCATGTTTCAAAAAAAAAATATAATGACAACAGGGTGATAAAATACGAGTCGCGTTTTAAGTGATTCAGTTAAAAGGCTGTGGCTTTGAGCAAGAGCATTGGACGAGAAGGAAATTGGGTGATGTCTTGCGTTATTAGGCCAATTTTGTGAATGTCCCTTCCCTCTACCCTCTCCAACCAGACAATTTTAAAAGCTGATGGGATCGTTGGCATAAAAGGGCATTTGGTGGTTTTACTTTTTATTTTCCTTTTTTTTTTTTGTTTTTTTGTTTGTTTTGTTTTGTTTGTTACTTTTAACAGACTAGGGAACAATTGCTGATACACATAAGCATTAAAGTACTTATCACAATACAATGGAAAAAACTGCATATGAAGCAGGATTGACCAATATCCTGGTAACTGACACGGCATCGCAGCCT
Source organism: Todiramphus chloris collaris (assembly GCA_025345505.1). NCBI lineage: Eukaryota > Metazoa > Chordata > Aves > Coraciiformes > Alcedinidae > Todiramphus > Todiramphus chloris. The sequence goes on from JANVCC010010369.1 coordinate 2,595,178, forward strand.
GCGCGGTCGGAGCGAACAATTCTGCAGTCTTACCGAGTGAAAGACATTTTCAAGGTTAAATGATGTTGTTAGTCCTTCAGAGGCATTACTCTTCCACGAGTATTGGTCAATTCTCAGCGTTGCAAAAACATGAGGTTCACAGTTGTAGCCCAGTATTTGATAGAGAATTCTGATCTGAATTAGGGAAAAGTTAAGTAAAATCCAAACGTTAGAGAAACAAAGTGCAATATTAAATGTTTGCTTTATAGATTATATTCTATGGCTGTTTGTACTTCTTTTTTTTTTTGTTGTTGTTGTTGTTTGTTTTTAGTTTTGGTGCTGAATATGTCCTTGTAGACTCTGTTTCAAGAAAACAATATGTGGAAAACAATTTAATTTTTCCTATTGCTCTTCCTTGTGGAAAATAAACTTTTATTAAAAAAAGAAAAAAAAACCCAGAAAAAACCCAGCCAGAAACAACCCACAACATTTTTTAATGTTGCAACTTCTCGTGCACAAGTTAAATAATTTCTTCAGAACATGTATGTTTATAAAACAAAGACCATAAGGATCACATAATACAGAAGGAACTTGCTCCAGGAACACCTACACTGCCTCAGATGCCACCAGGAAAAACTTTTTGTAACTACATCACCATGTCCCACCAAAGACAGAATCATAATTGTTCTGGTTGGAAGAGACCTTTAAGATCAAGTCCAACCACTAACCCAGCACTGTCAGGGCACCACTAACCCATGTCCCTCAGCACCACATCTCCACAGCTTGGAAACCCCTCCAGGGGTCACAGGGACTCCACCACTGCCCTGGGCAGCCTGGCACAGACCTGGACAACCATCAAGGGGTAGACATTGTTCCTCAGCTCCAACTTAAACCTCCTCTGGGGCAACTTGAGACTGTTTCCTCTTGTCCTATCACTTGTTCCTTGGGAGCAGAGCCTGAACGCCCCCTGTCTCCAACCTGTCAGGAAGCTGTCGAGAGCCAGAAGGTATCTCCTGAGCCTTCTTTCCTTTACACCAATGACCTGTCTGGAGATGCTGGGTCCCAGATGGGAACTAGAGCTTCCTACACAGGGAGATGCCTGGAACTGGTGAGATACCCATGCTTTTCCAGGGCATCATGCTCCCATTTCATGGCAGATATGGTGACCCTTGTCCCCAGTATCTGGTCTTTTCCACCACACACAGCTATGGGCTGGGGAGGGGGCGAGCACGCATTTTGTTGGGGCTAGGATGAAATTGAGGAAGGGAAGTTACTTCAAAGCTCTCGTTTGCAGCTGGGACTTTGGGATGTGGTTTGTCAACATGGGGTGGAGAAGGTGCCCTTTGCTGGTGTCTTGGGGGGTCTGGTGTGACCAGCTGTTGGTAGCATCCCGTGGGTGATCTGCACCCTGCTTGGTGGAGCTCATAAAGCTCCCCACGTGCCAGCAGTGAGGCGTTGGCTGCGGCATCTCGCTTCCGCATACCACGCACAGCTGAACCTCTGACAGAGCGGATTGTCGTCATCTTTCAGTATCAACATGTCGTTTGACCTCAGAGAAGGTTCAGCAGGCGGGCAGCCAGGGGCTCGGCCGGCTGGACTGCCCACTGCCTCTCCTTTGGTGTTCAGGGACAGGGGACCACTGTGTTCTCATAGCACCGTGCCCTCAGTTTTAGCTCCAGACCCTCGGTTTTAGGGTGCAGCTGCTGATGTGGACAGCACAAACACCTGACCTAACACCATATGTAATACAGGCAGTAGGACCATGCTGTGTGAAACACAGCATTTCACCTTAATATTGAGTTTGTTAATGATGGAGAATCCTAGCAGACATTGAGGGGCTTTCCCTCCATATTAATATCAGTCATTTTTGCCTGAGTTATGGTTCGAACCAATAAAAAAAACATAACAAAGTTTGTCTCTTATTTTGCTCATCTACTTGGATCTGCTTTGTAACAGGAAAAGAGGAAATAGCATCAAGTTGCAGCAGGGCAGGTTTAGGTTGGAGCTGAGGAACGATTTCTTTCCCTGGAGGGTTGTCCAGGGCTGTGCCAGGCTGCCCAGGGCAGTGGTGGGGTCCCTGTGATCCCTGGAGGGGTTTCCAAGCCCCCCGTGGAGCTGTGGTGCTGAGGGCCATGGGTCAGTGGTGCCCTGGCAGTGCTGGGTTCATGGTTGGACTGGATGATCTTGAAAGGTGTTTTCCAACCAAAACAATTCTACAATTCTATAGTTGAGTGACAGTGAGAATGTTTTTTTCCTAATACCAGCACAATCCTTCTTAGTAATGAAGTTTCTAACGCTCTGTGGCAGCGTTAGAATTGAAATTGCCACCAGCATCACTTCAGGGACACAAGCTTCTAGCAGTTTTGTGCAACATTTTCTTGAAATCTCACATTTTTAGACCAGCACTTAATTAAAGCAGGACTCTGTGACCCCAGAAGCAGTTGCCATCCTGCAACGCTACCTCTAAACTAATTTAACAAATTAATTTAACAATAAATTTGAGCTTAGTGGTATTGTCAGTATTAGTATAATGTTTGAAGTTAACCAAGTTTCACTGAGATCCAGTTCTTCTCTTCTCTTCTCTTCTCTTCTCTTCTCTTCTCTTCTCTTCTCTTCTCTTCTCTTCTCTTCTCTTTTCTTTCTTTCTTTCTTTCTTTCTTTCTTTCTTTCTTTCTTTCTTTCTTTCTTTCTTTCTTTCTTTCTTTCTTTCTTTCTTTTTTCTTTTTCTTTCTTTCTTTTTCTTTCTTTTCTTTCTCCTTCCTTCCTTCCTGAATAATAAAATACCTGTGACACATGATTCTGTGCTAAACTAGGATGTAAAGACAATGTCTCCTCCCCATCAGCTGTCCATGAAGATGTACAGAAGGGCAGCAAGACACAATGTTTGAGTGTTTGAGCTTCTGAGAGGCACAAGGCAGTGCTGCAAAATCAATCAACACCTTTTCTGGTACTCATCCAGTCCAAACACGTACCCAGCACTTTTTAACCCCTTTCTGGATTTAAGCCTGTCTGTATTTTACAGAACTGGACCAGTAACAGCATGAACTCCAGCCACCACAGCATGGCCACAAGCTACAAAGCTCAGCTGCACAACTGAGGAAGGGTCTCCAGAAGCATCACGTAAAACTGGGTGTCCACACAACAGGGGCTTTCCTCAGGAAAGCATCTTTGCCCCTGTGAATGCTGCTGATTTGAAAAAACTCCTCTGGCTTGAGGTGTCTGTCTACAGGCAACACTGCAGAGGGTCTGATGCCCGATGTAGACTTTCAGTTAGAGGAGGACAACTGCTCCTGGGGACACAGAGTCCAGATTTCCTACGTGTTGTGGATTTTGAGCAGAACATCCCTTCAGTGGTCCACTGGACTTGAGTAGGTACAAGAAGTTCCACTGCATGAACGTTGCTGTGAATTTCAGCCCCTAGATTTTGTTGTTTTTACTGAAAGCCACTTGCAAAGCTACTTTGCCAGCCATGTTCCATCTGCCCTCCAGACCATATCCTGGAAACAGGAGAAAAGTGACCTATTTCTTCTCCCAGTAATTATTCACTCCTGGAACTCCCCCACCTAGCTACAGCATGCTATTTTTAGAGATGGATCTCCCTACCTCCTGACCTAGTGGACGTTAGGACAGAGTGGCAGCTTCTGGGTAGAGGCCAGGTGCTGCCACAGAATCCTAGCTGGATTAGGACAGAGTTGTGGCTTCTGAGTAGAGGCCAGGTACTGCCACGAAATCCAAGTTCAACTTCAAGGAGCACCTTGCTATTGTAAATGCTTGTCATATTTGTGTGAAAGACAATGGCCTAGAACAGCGAAGGTGACAGCTTTAAATACAACCTAAAAATTGAGTCCTTTAGAGGATGCATCTTTAGAGGGGTAGGAATGTACAATTTTTTTTTTTTTTCTTTTTAAAAAAACACATCCAGAAACTAATATTGAAGTGCAGAACCTGGTGCTATGCACCAATTCTCTGTTGCTCCAGCAGTAGAGACTAATGTCTTGTACAAGAAAAACTGAAACCACAGCATCCTAGCATGGAGAGGGGTGGAAGGGACGTCTGAAGATGATCTGGTGCCACCCCCTGCTCCATCCAGCAGGGTCACCCAGAGCAGGGGCCCAGCAGTGCAGGGTCCAGCCGGGGTGGGAATCTCTCCAGACAAGGAGACTCCACAGCCTCTCTGGGCAGCCTGGCACAGCCTCCCACACCCTCACACCAAACAACTTGCTCCTCCTGCTCAGATGGAACCTCCTGGGTTCCTGTTGGTGCCCCTTGGTGCCCCTTGTCCTGTCCCTGGGCACCACTGAGCAGAGTCTGTGCCCATCCTCTTGCCCCCCGGGGCCCTTTATCTCTTGCTCAGCATTGCTCAGCTCCCCTCTCAGGCTGCTCTTCTCCAGCTGCACAGCCCCAGGGCTCTCAGCCTTTCATGACACAGAGATGCTCCAGGCCCTCAGCATCTTTTCAGCCTCTGCTGTACCCTCTCCAGCAGTTCCTTGTCCTTCTTGAGCCCAGACACAATACTCCAGATGTAGCCTCCCTAGGGCAGAGTAGAAGGGGTGCAGAACCTCCCTCAACCTCCTGGTCACAGTCTTCTGATGCACCCCAGGATAGTATCAGTCTTCTTCAGTAGGGACCATTGCTGGCTGACTGTGAGCTTGTTGTTCTCACAGGACTCCCAGGTCGTTCTCCACAGAGCTGTTTTCCAACTGGTCAGCCTCTCGCCTATACTAGTGGAGGGTTTTGTGCCTTCCCTGGTGCAGAATCCTACAGCTGCCCTTGTTGAGCTTCACAAGATTCCTCCCTGCCCAGCCCTCCAGCCTGTCCAGGTCTCACTGGATGGCAGCACAGCTCCCTGTTGTGTCAGACACTCCTCCCAGTTTTGTAACATCAGCAAACTGGCTGAGGGTTCATCCACTCCATCCCTTCATCAAGCTCATTGATAGATATACTGAAGAAGACCAGACCCAGCACTGATCCTTGGGGAACAACAGGGAACTCTGGGGAACACCCCTGTGAACCCTCTCTAAAATGGTGCGAGCATTTTAGATTAATTTTAATTAGCATTTAAAATGGAAAGCAAAGCAAACAAAGTCCGCAGGGTTTTGTCCTCCCTGGGCACGCTGGAGGTAACGACCAAGGGCACACTGGAGGTAACGACCAAGGGCACAGTGGTCCTTATCAGCTCCATGCGTCTCTGCCAAGGGATTCCTGCCTTCCATCTCAAGCCTTGCCAAGATAAAGCATGTCCTTGACTAACCAACTCTCCTCCAGATGCTTGGGGATGGGGAGGCCAGGACCCGTTAGCCCTTTATTGGTTTAATAAATGTAGTTTCTAGCACACATTGATGAATGTGATACCATTAAGTCCTTCTCAAAGGAGTTATGATACTTTTCAGCTGAGTGCATGGAGAGAACATAATAGGAGGGGAAAAATTAACACTAAACCTAATACTCTTTAATTTTATCTGGAAATTATTACAAGTGCCCATATCTCAGCGAGGCCTTGCTGTCACTGTGCTGCCTAGAATCAAAATGAAACTTCCCACTAGGGATGGTCATAGCAACGTCCAAAGCAAGCCTGTCACAGCTGCCTCTCAGCTAAGAAACAGAATTTAATTATACATAGTTTAAACCTCCCTTTTGAGGTTTGGTAGCTCTGTAAAAAGTGTATAGTATTCACCAGGTAACCACTTGTGATTAACAGGTTATTTTCTTTATTATTTACACTCTTGTGTGTGGCCCCACCCTAAATCAGTTGAAGTCTATCAACACCGGTCCCTCACTTCTGTAAGCAGACCATTTTTTCCTGGTTAGGATCTCTAGGAGAACAGACCACCACAGCATCTTCAGCTCTGGTTTAAATAATTATTTCAGCATTAAATATGCAGTATAAACAAAGAGAAGCCCACGTCACTGCTTTACAGCTATTTAATTATCTCCCATAAATTAAGCTAAATGGTCCTCTTACCTATCTTTTTACAAGCTAAGACAGGAAAGACAGCTTTACTGCTGCCCATTTTTTTTTTTTTTAGTGCATCAAACACCATTTATTGTGACAGAGTTGCACACCTCCAAAGCAATAAAGCGATTCATCAGTTGAACCACATAAACCTCTCCTCTCAAACAAAATAAATGAAGAAACGGGGGTTGGAATGAGATGATCTTTAAGGTCCTTTCCAACCCAAAACATTCTATGAGTCTAAAACAATACCTCGCCTGTGCACGAGCAGAAAAATTTAATTTAAATGAACTTTCAAGCCACGAGACTATGGTTACTTTTCTTTCTGATTTTCCCTTATAATCCAAAGGAGGTAACAATATTAATCCCTTCACTGTCTTCCCTTTCCTGTATTTTATTCACTTTTTAACACTTCAAAACCTCCTACTGCTTTTTGTGCTTCTATTTGCTGTTATATCCTTTATCACCTCATGTAAAACTGGATTTCCTCAAAGAACACCCCTTTCATCTACCTTTTTGACCTGAAATGCCTTCCCAGCATACATTTGAAACAACACATTTTCTCCCCAAAACCCTCTTTTTATTGAAAAAACAGTGGGGGTGGTGATGAGACAGAAAACTTGTGAATTCCTAGAATAAAACTTATTTTTTTTATTCATGGTGTGACCTAGTAAATAGGCAGTTACAATATGGGAATTATTTAAGGTGTTTCAGCACTGTTACCTTGAAGTATCTCACAATGAATACAAACGGACTTACCTGCAAGGTGATTTTATCAGATGTTAAAAGCATACACAGGAAAGAATAATACTGGAGTACAGCACAGTAAACTCATATCTTTTTCACCTGTGAGGCAACACATCCTACCACCGTCTCACAATTACCCCTCCATCTGAAAATACCCCTTAAATTAAGCTTTAAACGGCTTACAGACATCATTTCCATGTAGACAGCATATGGAAACCCTGTTCCAATCCAGTCTGCATTACTCGTGCTGATCTTCCTTGCTTACCATACGCAATTACAAAGACGTTTTAAAATACATTAATTTCTTTGGCACGTATCTGGTATTCTTCCATCGTGTTGCATGCCCTAATACTAACTAGGCTGCTGGCACGACCAGAAGAAACGAGAAAAAATACACTTGAAAGGGTCGAAACGGAATACAAGCAGCACAGCGCTTCCATTTACTTGCTGCTGCAAAAGGCAAGCTCTGCTGGGCTGAACCTTACTCTCTTGGCAGCTACTTGATAAATACAAAATACTCCAGCAAGTCATTTCTCTCCTCCTTGGCTCACTGCGAGCAGATCCGAAGGGGAGGAAGAAAAGCAGCTATTACTGCAAGTAAAGAGCAGCGCAGCGGGAAAGGAAGAGCCCCAAATTTCTCACTGGTGACCCCGAGCAGCCACCGAGAGACGCGCCGGAGAGCTCACCCCTGACGAAGGCATGGGTATCTTTAGCTCAACAGTGCAATCTGCAGCCTATAAGCGCATTGCAACAGGGCAGTCCCTCGATGAATGCTGCCAGAGCCCTCCAGGAACCTCTGGTGGAGACAATTCCCCCCACCCCATCTACCTGCATCGCCTCCATCACCTCTGCGCGGGGAGTGCGCGGGGACAACGCGTGCGCCCACCCCAGACGCACGCGCGCGCAGGCTGCGGGCGAGGAACAGCTTTGATTTACGTGATCCAGAAGTCTTGTTGACTCGTTACACAAAACAGAGATCTCGAGAGTTCAGGCAAGGACATTTTGGACTTGGACGCGCTGTTGTGTTTTCCGACCTTATAAGAAGATGTTCTGTTTCTGCAGCCCATAGATCTTTCTAAATATGGTGACAGTTTTAATAAGGGGTTGCAAAATGCTGCTACAAGGATTATTCTAGGGTGCTCTGAATTGTACCCAAGAACTGAACCAAGTGCTTTTCCCCAGCCCTCGCGCAAGGCAAGTTGTTGACAGGGCGAACAAGCACTCTGGTGACCTTTAAAAAGTTTCACATTCGTAAATTTTATCCCAGGCCTCCAAGAAGCCTTGGGGCTAACATTGTTACCAACAAGATGAGGAGTGAAAAAAGGCTGAGAGCAATGTAGCTCCTTGAAAAATAAAAAACTACTGGGATCCATCAGTGGCTGCAGTGCGTGCCACAGACGCAGACAGCGCAGTGTTGCAAGGAACCTCGTCAAGACGCCGTCTGCTTAATTTTCTCCCAGGCAGTGGGTGCCACCTATTCGCTTTCAGTCCAGTCCCACGTCACTCAACAAGATGGAACATGACACGGTGCAGCAAAGAAGGCACAGAGCAGACTCTGACTGCTGCGAGCGAGCCGTGGGCTAGCACAGGACTCCTCATAGCCTGCTGCAAGCAAGCCATGGGCTAGCACAGGACACCCCATAGCCTGCTGCGAGTGAGCCGTGGGCTAGCACGGGACACCCCAGAGCCTGCTGCGAGTGAGCCGTGGGCTAGCACGGGACACCCCATAGCCTGCTGTGAGTGAGCCATGGGCTAGCACAGGACACCCAATGCCAGGCAACGTAAACACGTCAGTCAGGGTGCCACGGGAACAGCGTGTCTTGTCAGCAGGCTCCAGACACCGTCCCCACCTCGAAGCAGGGATAGCGAAAGTGCACCCTCATCCCTGGCAAGGGCTGGGTGACTCTCGGGAGCAGCTGCAGAGAAAATCCATCTCTTGGCTCCCAGTAAGACTTCTGAAAAAGGTGCAGCTGACACCAGCCTGCTCACCCCATCCGGGACGGGGGAAAGGGACCATGTCACTGCATTCCCCGGGAGGGTCAGATCTGTCCACACTTGCATGGGGCTTTATATTCTTGGCTTCTCCTCTAGAATTCACAGCTGACACTAGTTATTTCTAGGGGTTCTTTTTCTCCAAAAGGAAAAAGCAAGGGTGGGGGAAGAAGATGGTTGCGATTATTTAAATGAATAGCATGTAAGCCACTGGCCTTATTAAAGAAACAGAAAAAAATAGTCTCAGCCTTTTACACGTCTTGTGTGAATGTATAGATTAAGACAAGCCTGCACAATTACTTTTATGAATGAATATTTTGCTTCTACATGAAGGTGCATATAGCTGGTTGTTGGTTTTTTTTTTTCTTTTTGTACAAAGAAAAGGCAAAAAGGATCATCAGAAGTGCGATTCGTGGCTCACTGACTTTACCTACCAAGCTAAAGGGCCAGAATTTCTTCCATTCAGTTGATTTCCTTGTAGTTCACTGACTTAATTTACTTTTGGCTCTTTAACTCAGTTTCTTCTAGCTCTGATTCATGACTGCTACATTACTAAACCTGCAGAAAAAGGAAATTTTGAGCTCCACTGACCATCTTTATTTTGTGGAAAAAAACCTGATAGAGGAGTGCTTCACTCAAACTGCAGAAAAGGCAGTTCTGGGGGAATGACTGGACACTGATCTCTGAAGAACATCGTGTGTTCCCCTGCACCAACTTCTAAACAGTCACTGGCGATATGCCGAGATATTTTGGACGCTGCCTGTCTGTCAAATAAATCAAAGATCCAGATGTAGAATCTGGCAGTGATGACATTCTGCTGGTGACTTTCAACCCGTAAGCTAGTGAGTAGGACACAGGGAAGCATAAATATCATGGGTTTTAATCAGATATGTTATTTCACACAGTTGTTTTATTTATGGGAAGATTGACATTTATTTCTTACAGTTCATCAAACTGGTATTTCAAAAACTTCTTTTAAAGGAAAGGTTCTAAGAGGAGACCGCTCTCTCAAATCACAGAGAACAATCATCAAAAATGTGGCTTCAGCCTTCAAAACATCACCTCCATAGAATGGCAATGCAGGAAATGGTTTGAAGATGTGTGTGAATGAAGGCAGTGAGATTTAAACCATCACTTCTGAACTGAAAGCAATGCAGCATCCCACAGGGTAAGCATACTGTAAAATTAAGAGACCATCTACCTCATGCAGTTTGCTAAGGACAGATATACTGGATGCATTCTAGTGTTTCACGTCACGTTTTCTTTGGGCCAAACCTGAGAATTTTGCAATCAAAACTGCAGAATGCTCCATCAGAACTGCCAGTTTCACGGATCCATCATGGTGTGTCCAGCGCACCCACAACTGCTCTATACTTATCACAGCACATCTAAATATCTCCCAGGAAGACAGCCTGACACCCATTATGTCATTAGGCACGTGGACTCATTCTGCACATGCTCTGTCAAGTTCAGAGGAACTTCTGTAATTCCCTAGTAATGCATTGGGTAACATTAAGAGGGTTTGGTTTGTTTTTCTTTTAAAGCAAAACAAACTAAGTCATTACTGACAAATATACTATATTGAGGATTTTTTTTGCTTTAAGCCACTGTGTGTTTCAGAAAGCTGGAAGCCTTGCCAGCTAGCCTGCGCTGGGTTTTCTGATACCCACATCACTCCCTAATAGACACTGCTCTAATTTCCATTGCTTTCTAAAGCGACCGGTGTTCTCACTGGCGAGTTATTTGTCCTGTCACTCTGGAAGGACAGCAGTGGTGTCCACCGCTCCCAGCAGAGCACTTGGATAAAGAAAAGTATGTGGTTTAATGCAGCTAAGCCTCAGGCAGCACCAAGGATTGCCCCTTTGAAGACCTGTTATCTGAAATCCCAGTTACTAGCATCCCTCTGACAGTGCTGAGCACTGAAACGCTCTCTCTGTGTTTGCCTGACAAGAGGCTGCTGAAGGAAGGACAGCAAGTGTCCTGTATGACCCATGATCATGAAACCTGGTCTCTCAAAGGGCTGCAATTACTTGACGAGTTATCTAAAACAGTGGCCATAGGCCAAATAATGACAATTAAGTCTTCCAGTTTACAATGACACTGTTATGTTTATAGCGCACCACTTTCTATTCAGAGCCATGTGTGTGTTAGCCACGGCTGAGACATTTCAAAGCATGAGGTGACTATCCTAATACCTCCTAAGGGCTGCACAAGGTAAGGCTAGCGACGGTTAACCCTCATAACTTAATAGAACCTCATGTTTTTAACCTAATATAAACTACAGTTCACAGAATCACAGAATGTTAGGGGTTCAAAAGGACCTCTGAAGACCATCGAGTCCAACCCCGCTGCCAAAGCAGGACAAAACTAGGGCAGATCACTCAGAAATGCATCCAGACAGGTCTTGAGAGTCTCCAGAGTAGGAGATTCCACAACCTCTTCGGGGAGTTTGTTCCAGTGCTCTGTAACCCTTACAGTAAAGAGGTTTTCTGTGATGTAACCATACTGCTGCCCATCTTCTTCTTTAATTCATTTGCAAGCCTCTAAGAACTATGTGGCATTTAAACTGACCACTGGAAACCTGCTTTTCAACAAAAATACTTGATTAAGAAAGCTTTTATTTATTGCTCAGAATATTCAGTGTGCGCTGGAGTTAATAAATACATAAAAGTGAGCGTGGGATAGAAAGCAACATCTTTGTTTTGCTCTCTGAGTTTGCTCCTGTTGAACTGTGCCTTTGGAGAGTGGATTTATAAGTAGCCCTTACAGCCAGATATACAGTTTAAATGCCACTATCTAATCTGACTGCTGCAGCTATATGCGAGGTCAGCCATCTACCAACAGTTTAGCCTTGATCATTTTTCCTAAGTACAGCACTTAAGCATACATTATATTTATTTTTTTTTTTTGTGAATCCAGAGTAATCCTTAAAACATAAAAGCCTCAGTATGCAGGAGACTCAGTATTTCAATGCCATCTTAGTGATCTCATTTTACAGCCTTTATAAGAACACAGTAAATATTTTGAAGACCACTTTCCCACCTTTGTATGTTTCTTTCCACTGTGATCTCGGTAGAGTCTTCAGACTTTCAAAGCTGACCGGGCTTAGAAACTTTAAATAGCAATATATTCCACATACTTAACCATCTCCCATGTCTTACAGTATGACCATAAAGTGTTAAGTGAAGCCTCAGATAATTTTGGATTTGAATGAGGTTTCATGTGAGTGAATCATAAAACAGACAAGCAGCACTTTCTGTAAAGAGAAGGGAAGGGATCCTCTGCCAGGGAGAGCTACCCAAATGATTTCCTTCATTATGGGTTTTCAAGTTCCATGTGCTTCTTTTTAAGTAAAGGAAGACTAGGCAGTTGCTATAATCAGCAACACACTCCAGCTATTCTAGTCTAAAAAAATTACATCAAATAACTTGACAGGGGAAAAAAAAAAATATATATATATATAATTATCTAAGACAGATTTCATTTCAAGATTAAAAAACAAGATGTTTCTGAAACAAACAAAAAAACTATACCAGCAATTTACTTTTCATATGTAAAAGGCTTTTCCTTCTTCCCGCATTAATTATTACAGTAAACAAACCTCTGGTGGCTTAACAGTAAAGCTTATGTCCTTACCAAAAAAAAAATTGGTTTTTGCTTTTTTTTTTTTTGAGCTACTTTTTTTTTTTTTTTTTTTTTTTTTTAATGTCCATTGAAGCTAATCTGGTAGAACATAGGATTTAGAGCTCAGGTTACATGACTGCATATGAAATTTCTTCGTATCCTGATTTCATGTACCTGCATGTCATTTGGATAGATGCTGAGAATGGAATTGAAGGACTAGTATATTGTTGCAGAGTTTCTTATAGGCATTAACCATTTCAAATCCTTTGGTGTGTATAAAAATCAATGAGAGGTGATTTTGGAGGTAAACTCATGAGATTGAGACGTCCCTCTATTTTATTATCTGCTCTCCAGAGGGACTGCATGAATTCTATAAGTTTTGTGCCACAAATCTTGAAACAAACCCACACATGAAACGCACCGACATTCTCGCTTCTGTTTAATTCACGCACACTCAATCCATATGTTTGAAAAGCTTTTAAAAGCCACGGTTATTAAAGACATAACTTTCCTAGGTTAGATTTAGAAATAAGGAAATACACTGAAAAAAAGTGCATTAAAAGTGAAAGACCTTGTAAACGATGCGTGCCTATTTTTGATTTAGGAAGAGGTCAAGCATGGAAAATGATTTGAATATAGGAGCAGGAAGGCAGCTGGTGTATGCCCACCAGAACGTACAGCTGCTGCAGGAATGAAATTACCATGTTTAATGCTAAAGACTAGAACCATGCTAGGACAGCTCTGAAGCCAAACCCCGCACGACTTGCTCGTGGTGGAGAGCTGCCCCTGCAGCCCAGGTCCAGCTCTCATGCTACCCTGACAAGTTTTGTTCCTAGCCTCCTGTAAACAGGAAATCAGAGCGGGCAAGCTGGGAAAGAAAGGAGAAATACCCCGTGAAACGTGCTGTGTAACGAGTTGATGAGACACGCTTGAACAGAGGGCTTACTTAACAGAAGCTGAGTCATGTTTTTGCAAACCAATGGCTGGTTCCCCGCCACCCCCCACCACCCCCCCCCGCTCCCCCCCCCCCTCCCCTTCT
>JANVCC010010369.1:2608611-2624517 GCA_025345505.1 Todiramphus chloris collaris
TTTTTTTTTTTTTTTGGTTGTTATTTCTGAGTCATCTCAGTCAGCCCTGACATATCCCTCCATGGCTGGGATGATCGAGAGCAGCTGTTTATAGCGATCGTCTTCACAGCACGCAAGACCAAGCCTCTCGCAACTTCTCAGAAACACTAGCAGGAAAGGGAAGGGAAGGGAGTTACAGACCAACAACATCTAAAAAACCTTGACAGCGTCATTTTCAGTGAGCAAAACCTCCTCTTGCGTAGGCTGTATTTTATTTTTTTTTTTTTAATTATTTTTTTTGAGAAACAGCAGGGGGGGGTAACCACGATTTCAACAGCGCCCTCATCTCTTTGCTGTTATTAACCCTACACCAGGCACAAGGAAATGAATGCACCCTCCAAGCCTTCAAAGATCAATGGTGTTCTTACCCTCACATTGCAGGTGGGGAGCGAGTGACACATCACAAACCCGTTCCACTGCCTGGAAAAGGAATCATAAATATTTAGCTGCTATACCTCTGTCAGGCTAAAAAGTCAGTGCTCCAGACATGGCCAGGATGCTGATGGGTGGGAATGGCATAGGATGCAGGATGGACTCTGCTACACAGGAGCTGCTTAAACACCTGCAAGAGAAAAAAAAAAAAAACCCAAAAACAATTTCAAAGCTGGAAGGCAGGGTTTTTTGTCTTAGATGTAGTATTACAGAATCACAGAATGTTTAGGGTTGGAAGGGACCTGCAACCCCCCTGCTAGTGCAGGATCACCTAGAGCAGGTCACACAGGAACATGTCCAGGTGGGTTTTGAATGTCTCTAGAGAAAGAGACTCCACAACCTCCCTGGGCAGCCTGTTCCAGTTCCGTCACCCCCACTGTGAAAAAGTTTCTCCTTATGTTTACCTGGAACCTCCTATGTTTCCACTTGCACCCATTGCCCCTTGTTCTGTCACTGAGAAGAGCACTGAATGTCAGTGAGAAGAGCAATGTTAGGGAGGTACACAATATTTTAACCATACTTGCAATGCATTTAGAGAATCATAGCGTGTTTTGGGTTGGAAGGAACTATTCAAGGTCATTCTGTCCAACCCCGCTGCGCTGAGAGGGACATCTGCAACTAGAGCTGTTTGCTCAGAGACCTGGCCAACCTCACCTGCAATGGTGCCAGGGATGGGGCATCGACCAGCTCTGGGCAGCCTGGGCCAGGCTCTCATCACCCTCAGAGTCAAAAATCCCTCCCTTCTCTCCAGTCTAAATCCCCCTCTTTTAATTTAAACCATCACCCCTTGTCCTGTCCCAACAGGCCCTGCTAAAAGTCCCCCCTTCTTTCTGACAGGCCTCTTGAAGTCCTGAAAGGACACCAGAAGTTCTCCCTAGAGCCTTCTCCTCTCCAGGCTGAACACCCCCAACTCTCTCAGCCTTTCTCGGTAGGAGAGGTTCTGTAGGACAGAAAGAAAAAGGTGGAGAAGGCAATGAGAAAATAAAAGAAACTGGACTGGCCTTATCTTATTATCTCAGATTATATTTGTTACCTTTTGGTGTTAACTTTATTTCCCAAAAAATTACAAAAGGAATTGTATTCCTTAGCATTGCTCATCTTCTCAGAAAGTATAGAGTCATAGAATCATAGAATCATTAAGGTTAGAAACGACATTCAAGATCATCAAGTGCAACCATCTACTAACTATTATCATGATCACTAACCCATGTCCTGAAGTGCCACATCTGGATGTTTATTGAACCCCTCCAGGGATGATGACTCCACCCCCTCCCTGGGCAGCCTGTTCCAAGGCCTCGCCACTCAGTAAAAAAATTTTTCCTAATATCCAACCTAAGCCACCCCTGGTGCAACGTAAGCCCATTTCCATTTGTCCTATCACAAGTAACCTGGGAGCAGAGATCAATACCCACTTCACTACAACCTCCCTTCAGGTAGCTGTAGAGACCAATAAGGTCTCCTGTCAGCCTCCTCTTCTCCAGACTAAACAACCCCAGGTCCTTCAGCTGCTCCTCATAAGACATTTTCTCCTTTATCAGCTTTGTTGCCCTTCTCTGAACTTGCTCCAGCACCTCAATGTCTTTTTTATCCTGCAGTGAAGTAGTGGCAACCAGTGAATAATTCACATTAGAGTTTTTGGCCTTCCCTAACCTATGGATGCCTAAGGCAGCTACTCTTTCAGCTGCCCTGGAAGCTGTCCCTATGCAAGAGAGATGTGTCAGCAGCGGTGCTCTGCGCTGGGAAGCGATGCATCTGGCAGCTTCAGCTGGAGCTCTTGGCCACACCGACTGAGTTTTCATTGGAATACAAAGCCCTGTCAACCTTCATTCCCAACTAACTTGATGTGTCATCAGCATCCTTCAGTGAGATGGTTACAAACGCCTGGGGACAATGCCACTGTACCCGCCCGGAGCTGGGTCATCCACCACCTGTCTCTTTCACCCCAAATTATTCCCGAGAGAACTCTCCCTGCCTACGAAAAGTTCAACCTTTAGTAAGAAGGCTTTTGCCCAGCCTAGCATTCCTACCACTCATTATCTGGTAGTGTGCAGTAAGTTCACCTTTTCTTCAAATGCTGCTCAAAAATCTCACGTTGCACCATTGCGTGGTGAAAAAAAAGCCATCACTGTTTTCTCAGTCCTCTACCCGTTCAGTTTTAAGCTCTTCTTAGTTTCGTAAGCACCAGACATTTTGTTCTCAAGGTTGTTATTATTTCCAAAACTTCTCTTAGATAGGTAATACATTTTCTGTGGCACCTGTTCTCAATCCCCACTTGTGAGCTTGAGTCTGACCCTCCCACCCGTTAAAGCAAGGTTTGATGAAGAAAGGTGGGAAGGAGACTACATGGACGAAGATGACCAACAGGCTGCATTAGGTCTTCACCTCTGTGATGGTGGAGGCAGCTGTGGAGTTAAGTCAGCCCCCTGCTAAGAGATTATTCCTCTTTCTCAAGCAAGGAGTGCCCACGGGTGTGATTTCACCATGTGCCTTCTGGTGCTTCCACAAAAGATCCAGTCCCCGGAGTGAGGAAACATGACTCCCATGGGAGCCTTGGGGTTTTGTCTGTAGCAAGTTTCTAACCACCTTGTTCTGGGGGGAAAAAAAAATAAAATAAAAAAAAGCTTGAAACGTGGAAGGTTAAACAAACTGAAAAAAATTCATGCCACAAAGAAAAGACAGAAATAATAAATCAACAGCTACGCCTTGAATTACATTTGAAATCTTACCAAAAACCATAGAAAATTACACTTCGTTCATTGCTTTCCAAGAAACTCATATCCTACGTAGTGTTTTTGGACTTCCACATTCCCAAGAAGCCTCTGCCCTCTCCTAGCCCAGCAAGGCCATGCTCTTGTGTGAATTCAGGGGACACAACTGAGAGAAGAAAATCATGAGTTCATCGTTAAGGCTATGCAACTTGCCCAAAATAGTTAATTGATACTGTAGGTTGCCATTCATTTTCCAGATGGTGGACCAAAATAGAGTGTAGCACATGCTGGACATACCTTCCAGTGCTAATGACCCTCTACCTCCACTCCTGGGGTGGGAAATGGGGAAAATAATCTGCTTGGCATGGACTAAACTCCCTGCCCACGGACATATTCCCTTGGGTACTCACAACAAATGTTATCTTTCCTTTCATCCTTCTGTTTGTCTTCACTTTTGTCGTAAATAACCTTGCAAGCAATAAAATTCCTTATCTCTTGAGTAAATAAAGCTTAGCCCATTTTATAACCTCCACAGTAGGATTTTTCTTTTAAAGGGAAGAATAAATGCAAAAGCAGACATTCATTTTCCTAAAAGTCTCTGTGGGATTCATAATTTCATAACTCCCCCTGTGTTGTGAAGCAAGACAGAAAAAAAACAAACCAACAGAACGTTCACTGACAACAACTCCAACATGTCTCTGACGTGGTGAGTGTTGGCTTTTGCTCCTCTCCTCCTATCTCTCCACCTTATTCTCAGCCATACGAAGAGGGGAAAATACATTTGCAGTGAGAGATCAATGCACAGCTGCTGAACAAAGAAAAGGCGTGGAGCAAACATGAGGATTAAGCTGTTTTGGATCTGCTCCCATGGAAAGGGAAGAAGAGATGAGGAGTTCGGGGAGCTCACTACGAAACACTGAAGGAGAGAAGATGCAGAACAGAAGGAAGGACCAGGTGGGACAGGGACAAGGAGAGGGCAGGAAGGAAGTATCAGACATTTTTCCTCCCCCTTCCTAAGTATCACCTTGTGAGCAGACAAACTGCTTCCAGTCTTTATGTCACCTCTACTCATGAAAAGCCCTCTTGAAATTACTGAGTAATTACAGGGCAGAATAAAAATCAGCCGTGGCATCAGTATTTGACTCTTCCTCTTAAGATGGCAACTTAAATGAGCATGTCATTAGCTCACAATGAATTAGTCAGTAACATTCTGAGGATTACATACTATACCATTAATTATCCCAATACACAAATGAGGAAGTAAATTAACCACAAGCCAGTTTACTGTCCTACTCAGCAAATGAGAAAAATCTGGTCATTGAAGAAAACAGTAGAAACTGTACAGGGAAACTGGAGGAGAAAGTTTTCTTTACCATGGAAAAAAATAGGTATTATAGTTCTTAAAATCACAGAATCCCAGGTTGGAAGGGACCTCAAGGATCATCTGGCCCAACATTTTGTGGTGCAGTCAATATACCAGAGGCATGGGATGTCACCCAGAGGGACCTGGAGAGGCCAGAGAAGTGGGGCCAGGTGAACCTCATGAGGTTCAAGAAGATCATGGGTCAGAACAATCCTCATTATCACAACAGGCTGGGGATTGTGGTGATAGAAAGAAGACCTGCAGAAAGGAACTTGGGGGTTTTGGTGCCTGAGAATCCGGACATGAGCCAACAATATGCACTTGCAGCGCAGAAGGGCAATCGTATCCTGGGCTGCATCAAAAGAAGTGTGGACAGCAGATTGAGAGAGGTGATCCTGATGCTCTGCTCTGATGAGACATCACCTGGAGCACTGTGTCCAGCTCTGGTGCCCTAAACACAGGAAGGACATGGACCAGATGGAGTGGGTCCAGAGGAGGCCCACAAAGGTGTTCAGAGGGCTGGAGCACCTCTCCTATGAGGGCAGGCTGAGGGAGTTAGAGTTGTTCAGCCTGGAGAAGTCTCTTTGGAGACCTTATTGTGGACTCTCAGTACCTGGAAAGGGCTTACAAGAAAAGCTGGGGAGGGACTTTTTACAAGGGCATGTTGTGATAGGATGAGGGACCTTGGTTTTAAGCTAGAGAAGGGTAGATTTAGGTTGGACATTAGGAAGAAGTTCTTTACGCTGAGAGTGGTGTAACACTGAAACAGGTTGCCCAGGGAGGTGGTGGAGGCCCCATCTCTCTAGACATTCAAGGTCAGGCTTGATGAGACTCCAAGCAACCTGTTCTAGCTGAGGATGTCCCTGCTTACTTCAGGGAGCATTGGACTAGACGACCTTTAGAGGTCCCTTCCTACACAAGGTATTCTGATTGTATGATTTCCAGTCAAAAGCATGATCTGGATAAAATGGTTCATCACTCTGTCCAGCTGTATCTTAACAATGCCCAGTGCTGGGGACTCCACTGCTGTGTAAAAGCTTCAGATAGTAAGTTTACCCAAATGGTCATAACCCTTTCCCCTTCCCACCCTGCAGTACTGGGACTATCCATTTGCCCCAAGTAGTACCAGCAGGATTGCTTACCAATTTTATAGGATACACTATCCCATGTATTAAAAAGTCAGGGTGTAGAATCCACAAACATAAATTAGAGGAGCTCAGTCAAAAAAGAAAAAAAAAAAAAAAAAGAAATAAAAATCTTCAGTTCATGTTTAAAAATAGCCACTCAATGTCTAACAAACAGCTCTTTTGAGGGCAAATTGTCCCACAGGAGAAAAAGGTCCCCAAAAAAGCATAATATGTGAAATCTGCACACTGATATCAGGTCATCATTGCGTGGACTCACACGTGCCGAGGAATTCACTGTAGTTAGTTCCCAAAGATGCTGAGCTGGTGAGGGGGCCTTAAAACCCAGTAATGATATGCATTCTTTATTCCCTGAAGACACATATGAACAAAACCAGAGAAATCCTAAAATACACATCCTTGTGTTAGGAAAACCCAGCAACCGGTGCTTTCACAAAGCCTGGCATCAGCCATCCCAGCTGAACACTGATTCCTATATTAGCATGAAATAATTCATACTTCATTATCTCTCACTTTCACTACTATCACAGAATTGCTCGGGTTGGAAAAGACCTTCCTGATCATTGAGTCCAACCTCAACCTAACCCCACTACCCTAACTCTGACAACTCACCCCACACTACACTAAGAAATGTACAAGGTACAAATGAGGGGAATTACCTGAAATTCCATGATTTCCAAAATATTAAATTAAAAAACCCAAACAGCTTTCAAATATCCTATGCTTTAAATAAGGCATAAGAATACCTCACAGGGGTGCAGTTCTCTCTTGAACAGTACATCAGGGTTGGGTACAGCAAGGAAAGACATGGAGGAAAAACTCCACAATAATTCCTGTGTCTTCTCTGGGTCAGGCTCTTGGGGACACAGAGTATAAGCTCTTGATTTTAGGGGTGTGTACGTACATTCTGCAAACCTAGAGAGGTCAGTTCACGTCAGTTAAAGTAAACTTTACCGTGAATCAGTGATTGCCTCTCTGTAGTAGCTGACATGAGTGGCAAGAGGTGTCAGTTCTACCCGCAGCCCTACTAGTGCAGTTTGAGGGTGTGACATAATTAGAAAGTCTTACAAAGAAGGAATATCGACCAGGATGCAAGGACAGCACTAAAAATAGCCACGGCTTTTTATGACAAGCAGTCTTTTCCAACCTCAGCATCTGCTATGATTCAGTCGTTACTCAGAAGGGAGAGAGCATCTAGTGAATGAATCATCAGGCTACATCCTGCAGCAATTTTGTTTTCTCTAGTGGTCCTCCATAGCAGAAATGATGAGTCCCAACCTCTGCAAGTCAGAGGGATCCAGCTGGGAACAACACTGCCGGAAGTGAATGAGTAAATGAATGAAAAGGACAAGGCTGTACCTGACACCATTTACATTCCCCAGCTTTGACTACACATAAACATACGCCCTCATGCAACGTATGTAAGCAGTGACACTGTAGTCAATTAGGTTATTCACGCAGATAAAGTAACTTTTGTTTAAATCTTTAGAAAAAAGAATGCTTGGTAAAGGACAGCCTTTGGAAACAGAGAAGTGTGTTGGCTAGATGAGTTAGTCATGCAGAAGAGGGCTGGAGCATCTCTCCTACGAGGATAGGCTGAGGGAGCTGGGGTTGTTCAGCCTGGAGAAGAGAAGGCTCTGGGGAGACCTACTAGCAACCTTCTGGTACCTGAAGGGGCTACAGGAAGTCTGGAGAGGGGCTGTTTACAAGGGCATGTAGTGAAAGGATGAGGGGTAACGAGTTTAAATTAGAGAAGAGTAGATTGAGATTGGCTATCAGGAAGAAGTTCTTTACATTGAGGGTGGTAGAACAGTGGAATAGGCTCCCCAGGGAGGTAGTTGAGGCCCCATCCCTGGAGATATTCACGGTGAGGTTGAACAAGACTCTGAGCAGCCTGGTCTAGTTGAGGGTATCCCTGCTCACTGCAGGGGAGCTGGACTAGATGGCTTTGAAAGTACCTTCCAGCCCAAGCCATTCTATGATTCTATGATTCTAAGACCTCTCTTTCAGCTGCTCAGTTCATCTCTCACTAGCAATGCACCATCTTAAAACACAGCATTTGTACACAATATAAAATTACTGGAAATTCAGTCAACTCATAATCATTTGAAGTGTATTGTCAATTTAAGCAGAGCATTTTACAAGAACCCTTGCTTGAATTAATCCTTTCATCTCATTAATGGAAAATTATTTCTAAGAACCAGGCAAGAATAACACGAGTCTGAGACCACCAAATTGATGAGCACATCTGCTGAGGGCCTGAAGGTGTGCAGGCATGTCTTCTTTTTTGTTTGAGATTTATGACTGGAAGTCACTGAAAAGATGCCATTTTTCCCAATTCCGCTTTCCTCATCCCAAATAAAACTTCCACCGGAAAAAAAAAAAAAAAAGGGGGGGAGTGGAGGGTGGGGAAACCCACATGAAAGGCTGCATGTCTGCATAAAAGGGTAGTAGATGCTCAAGTCAATCACATCAATATTCTAGTCCATTTTTTTTTCCCCTTGAATTCTTGTTACAGATAAAATTAAGCGCTGTTTTTGCAGCCTGTAACCTCAGTTAGGCAGCCTTTTCAAAACATATCAGAGTCTCATGAGAGAAAGGTCTGCTGGTTCCTGGGTTCAGCCAGGTCTGCCTCAAATCTAATGCACAAACTGTGTGAATTTTCTCAAGACAATAAAAGAGAAATCATTGGCAAAAAGATGCTGCCCCCCTACCAAACATCGCACAAACTAAGGTAAAAAAGCTTCACATTGAGGTACTGGTAATCCAAAAGTATACGTTTTGACGGCCAAATGAAGCCATACCATCTTTGTTTTTCTATGTTATCAGCATTAGCAGGTCATTTTCTGGATATAATAGAGTTATCACAACTCTTTCTTTCAAATAGCAACATAGTATAAAACTGTTAGTCAAGAAAATTCAGATATTTCTCTCTAAAATAAGTATACATGCACACAGATACACACACACATATATACATGTCTATACACATACACACACGTATACATATGTACATATCTACACATAGTACATACATACAAATACATACTACACAGATGAAATAAATGCACATACCTACATAAAGAAAAGCTAGAAAATTGTGTTCTAGGTAATAGTCTATTTTATATCAGAAACATTGGCAGATGAGATTTACACCTAAGGAATAAAGTAATTTTTTCTTTGCAGGAAAAAGTTATCAGCAAGATCACTGTTGCTCAACAGTTACAATTTAGGTAAAATAGTCAATGGTGATATGACATCAACTTCTGACAACACAAAACATAACGAGGGTCAAAATGAAGCCAATTATAAAGTTCTACAGGAGGATCTCCTCGTATTACACCACTGAGCGACAAAATGGCAGATGAAATTCAAGGTGATAAATTCACCTTGGACACTCAGGAAGAAAATTATTTTAACTTCACATGCTGTCTATGTCTTCCCTCTTCTGCTTGTGGGTAGCCCTGCAAGGGCATCAGGTAAGAGCCCAGGCAATGTAAGCTTCTAAAGTCTTGAAATGTGGGAACCTATGGGGGCTCCTTCATATGGGGGAACATACAGGGAGCGTATAGGGGATGTCTTTTTACAGGACATAGGAACACATATTCAAGTTGTGCACGATCATTGCTTCCTTAGGCAGCCTATGATCACTGGTGCAATCCCTCCACAGCCTTGACATTTAATGGTTAATTATTTTTCCCGTTCTTAGACTCTTTCTTAAATGTCAACTTTCTCACACTCATGATGATGTCTTCAGATGTTATGAAACCTCCTGAGGCTGAGAGGAAAGCCAATGATGCAACCTCCCTCTGCCAAATGAAATTTCACAATTTGTTCTTCAATGTTTGCTTTGACTTCAAAAAAGTATATACTACATCTTTCTACATCCATCTTAAATGGAACGTAACGTTACTGAGAACCAAGTTACAAAGCCTAAGAAAATATTCTCTAAAGGGATAGGGTGGAGGAGTCTGTTGAGTCTCTGGCAGCTGCTCTCCATTTTCTTTCATCCTGTGTTTATCCTCGGTAGAGATATTAATTCCAACAGCCAAACAATCAGTACCATCATTTCTAACCAACAGAAGAGCAAAAGTCCACAGAGTCTAAACCCATTTCTCCCTATCCGAGTGAGGATGATAAGACCAATGAGCCCTGGGGCAAAAGTGAAGAAAGGGGCACTCAGAGCCAAGGAAGCAGCTATGGTCTTTCTCCATCTCTTAATCTGTGCAGATACACAAAGAAAGATTAGCCACCTAACAGCGTGGCATTAGACACTGTGTAACACCGCTTTAATCACACTTCCATCCATTTCCTCAGTAGGTTTCTCCTGTTTGTCATTCTTCCGTAATTCATTTCCAAGCCAAAATAGCTGGGGAGCACATTGGACCTGTGATCAAGCCGTGAACAATTATACAGCAGTTACAATACCTGTGCCTACCCCACAGAAATGAACGCCCACAGCTCCATCAGCGTCTCCTCAGGGCGAATGACCACCATTAAGAGAACTCAAATGAGAAATTCCCACTCCCACCAAATGAAAACGAGCTACAGTCACAGCTGCCTCTGTCTAGGCCTTAAGTTTCTAGTGACATTACAAACTTGTGACATGAAACATGACTGCAGCTCTGACTTCCAGAAAAGGGTGGTTCTTCAAGGATGAAACAGGTATGGATATTTCTGGTAATTCATTAACACTTCCACGGTCATCAAATGTCCTGTTTTACAGATGCCAGTCCTAAAATGTTGTGGGTTTTTTTGCCAGCTATTTCATGAAAATTCCTGATGTCTTTATTACTGTCTGTAAAAGGGGCAGGCTCTCAAAACCATTAATATTTTCACAGAGTGGTATAAAGATTTTTGAGCTTAATAAGATATCCGAAGCATCTATGTAGCTACAAGTTCAGTGAAGGAAACAAAGCAAAATATCCTGGGTAGGTTATTTTTTTCCCACCGCACTCAGGTCATTCATTATTCCCCAGTCCTAAAACTATGATCTTTTCAACAAAATAACAAGATACCAATGCTAAAGTATAAACTGGATTTACTCAGTTTAGAGGCGATCACTAATATGATAGGTCCTTCAAAGGAGAAGTTTTCTGGTAATGAACTGCAAACAGTCATTGAAACATTGAATAATATTGATTGAATAATTGAATAATATAGATTGAATTGAATAATATAGATTGGAAGGGACCTCTGGAGGTCCTGAGTTAAAATACATTGTCTCTCAGTTGAAGTCTTAGAGTTATATGGCTTCTTTTCCCTATATTTACTGAAGCTCTTGCCTTTGACAGCTACTCCTGTGGTCTATAACCAATCCATCTATTGCCAGGAGCAAAAGTCCCATTTACTTCCCCAGAAGCAGGATTGGGTTATGAAAACAAACGCTTGATCTGTCTCTATCTAAAGTACCCATTAAAGTAACATCCAAGCCAAAGGCTGTAGCACTAAATTTTTACTCAGAGATTCACATCACAGGTTTGGTTTTTTTTCTGCACAGAAGCCATGAATATCACAAGAAATACCTTTGTTTTCTAATATGGAGGTTTCAGTGATAAAAAGCAACATGTAAAAAGAAAGAACTCGTGCATGCCACAGCAAGCATGAGGTATCCAATTTTCTAGGAAGTCCAATTACTGAATTTGGTCCCCTAGTAGTGAATGTACATCTGGCTTCCCCAGAGTGAAGAGGTTAACATCTGTTCTGGCTCTTTTATTTGTTTAGCAATTTCTTTCTTACAAATGTAAAATTGTTAGGGTTGATTTTGCACCAGATACAGAAAAAAAAACCCCAATAGATTACAAACTTTGCAGAGTAAAAGACTTGTGGACATGTGGGTGCTTATTCAAAGTGTCTGTGAAATAACCAAATATCACCATACAGAAGGTCCTATACATTAACCCATCATTTTCCAGGTGACATTTTTCCTTCCAGTAAAATTCAATTCCTTCATTTCAAACTCTGTAGAACTCAGGGCTCCTTGGCTTCTCCCCTCAGCTCACACAAGACACCAGTGGACTTGGAGTGAGATTTAATTCATACTAGAAGTTACTCATTTCATGATAACTCATTCCATGTAGCCCACCCAAAACCCAGATGGTAACAGCTTTCAATTACTGTTGACATAAATTGGATATGAAACAGATGTGGAAAGTCTAATGTAAATGTGAATACTGGGTTGCCTGAAATAGAGTTCTATATTTACTGTAGGAGGTGTCCTTTCACAGCACAATGTTCCTGTTATGCTCCCAGCACTATTACTAATTCCTGCTCAAGGAATATATAGGAATCATCTATATATTAACTTCAGTATAAGCTAGTACACGTCACTCATTTCTGCCTGATCCTGTTAAGCGAAACCAGCAGCTCACTCACAATGATTTTTTGAGTTTTTCCTTTAAGTCTGATCGGGCTTTCTCATGTTGTTCCTGAGATTTATTTGCCACTTGCTTGTCAGCAGCAGTTTCTAATGTTCCCCCCTTCCCATAGCCTCGCTGGTTATTGCTCCAGTCTTTGCATTTACTATCCAATGCCAAGGAAATCTCTCGGGCTGTAAGGTTAAACTTTTATCTCACTGTGTGTCTGTTTTCAGCAGTGGTGTGCACATAGTTTCATCTCTCTGCTTCCACAGGGGAGCCTAAATGTTTTTCAGATCCATCTTAGGTGATAACATGGGGTTACACATACCAGGTACCATAAGCTTTTATCTACAACCTCAGTGTAACTGTGTGTTGAAAAGATTAACTTGATTGTGTTTCTATTCCAAGTTTCTCTGCCAAACATATTTCCAAAACAACTGCAGATATTATATTTTTCTAGCTGGAATAATTGCAGTAATGAATATTCATAGCAGTTTGCCAGTCATTCTGCTTTTTTTTTTTTTTTTTTTTCCCTGTTAACTTTCACTTCCACAGCTTGCATTCGCTCAGACACAGGCAAGGCTGAAGAACAGACAGCTGGTCAGAAGTCATCTGATTTGCAGAATTTCAGAGTTTGGGGATATCATCGCTTTTCTGCTTGTTAAATCTTTGCGTCTATAGACAGCCTGTCCTCCCCAAGGACTCTGTGTCCTGTCCCACTCAGTCTCCTGTACCCCAAGGATGAATATGCTGCCAGGTTCTTCAGCATCTACTCACAGCTCACAAAACTATCTTATCCAGGTCAACTTCTTGGTATTGTTGACTGTGCTTGCAAGGTCTTGTACTCAACTTGAAGATATTGCTCCATTTGGATGTTACACAACGGCTTACGAACATCATGTGTACTCAATCAGTTCTGAAGTTTCAGGGAAAATAAAAGGGCAAAACTCTACTGATGTTGTTGGGAAAAGATGAAACGCAGCAGGGTGGAGACATTAATCTACTGGAATGCAATCATCAAAACTTCAAACTCTAGCAATCTTTGACTGTTTTCCAAGTAAGTTGTTCCATTTCAGCTCTGTCAACTTTCTAATACACTTCTGAAAACACATCCTGAAAGAGGAGGAGGAGGAGAGTGGTGAAGGGCAGAGATGGAAAGGCACAAGGGAATGGGAAAAAGGGCAAAGTGATTAGAGAAATATATAAAACCCCTGGAGTGGTGGGAAGGAAGTATGTAGAGAGAGCCTTGCCATTGAACAAGTGCAAAAGCATGGGTTAAACTTTTGGCAAGAAATGTGAGATTTGTCCCTGGAATTCAGGACAAGTAGCCAGTGGCACAGAGAGAGAGTGGGAGGGGAAAACCAGAGGAACACAAGAGACCCTTACTATGGAAGATGAGTTGATCCCATGGAAGCAGTAACATACAACCCTCCAGTGCACCTAGGACTTTATCACGTAGGATTCTGACAAAATGATACAGCATACTTCAAAAAAATAACACCTGGCTAGTTTCCATTTGATATACCTTTTGGTGAATTATAACACAAATCTAGCAGAAGAAATCTTTCTGCTCTCCACTGGCCACATTGGAGACTGCTGCCATCTAACTATGGTGAACAAAATTATTGTCAACCAACAGCTCTAATTTCTAAAGGTTAGTGCATTCAAAAGCATGAACGCTGCCTGGACAGTGGGACAGCAGAGCAGTGTGAGTGGTTTTCTTATGGGTGATGGACACATTTCACTGGATGGCGATGATTCAGGTCCTACTCCATTAGGCCCTGCCACCAGCAAACTGAATTGGAGGAGGAAAATCACCACTGCAGTGGAAAGTGGGAGGAACCAATGTGGAGACATGGCCCCAACTCCTCTCCTTGCCTACAGAAAGCAGGGTGGTGGCAAGGGTGGGAGCCATGGTGACAGCACATTGCAGAGAAAGAGGGAACAGCAGGCTGAAGACTTCACAAAAAAAAACTCCAAAGAACCTGCATGAGGTCCTGCTCTTCCAGTAAGGCTAAATCTCTGTAAGAAACAAGAGGAAGGTAAAGTTAGGGAGATAAGGAGACAAACACACCTCCCTCCTTCATGGTTTATGGTCTGTTTACCAACCCCTCAGGTTTAGAAGTACATTGCAATGTTTCAGTACCTTTTCAGTGTCAACACCATGGATGATTTAAGATGAGATGACTGATGACGAAGAGCAGGGATGCTCTCCAGGCTGCAGAACAAATGGAAGAACTCCTTTGCAGATCTTGCCCCAGCCTGATATCTGAAGGAGGGTGTGTGTAAGCTACATCGATCGTCCACAGAAGGCAACCACGAACCAGACTTTGGGACTCAGCGTGTTATTTATATTCCCTGACCCACACCCAAGCCTCTTACATGACTGCATGAAACATCCATGGAAGTGTATTAATGGAAACATCCATGAAACATCCATGGAAGTGTATTAATGGAAACATCCATGAAACACCCATGGAAGTGTATTAATGGAAACATCCATGAAACACCCATGGAAGTGTATTAATGGTATCCAGTTGTCCTGCAGCTGCACTGAGGACCATGGGTAGAATATTTATGAACAGGACTAAAGAGATTGTCAGATTTTTGTGTACTAAAATATTTTAGAATATATCCTTTGGAGTAAAGTTACAACTGAATATAGAATGTATCTCCTATTTTCTCAGCTGAAACACAGCATTTCTAAAAGGTTAAAAAAAAAAAAAAAAAACAAAAAAACCCAAAAAAAAGACAGCAAAACAGGGTTCTGAATTCAAAATGTGAAGTACTTGCATTAGTGAGGTCTTAGCTCCTGCACAAACCTGATCCCTCTAAATTTCCACTGAAGTAAAGAGGATTTGAAGGTCCTTGCTGCCTCTCGAGAAAGACAGGGAAAATTAAGAGACTGGGGTCTTAATTAGATTGGTCTTGCCTCTTACTCACTATTTTTTAAACACATGTTAATTACACAAATACATTAAGGAAGGACAGAAAGCCAGCACTACATAACACATAAACATGAAAGAGAATTCACTAGCTCAACACAGAGCAGGTGAGAAATAAGGTGGTATTATCAAGTTATAGTCCTACTGGAATATATCAGGTTAGTCCAACTAAAAGGACCCTCCCTGTAACCCAAAGTTTAACGTGTTTCCCGAAACAGCCTCTTTTCTCACAGCCTTTCCAAAAAAAAAAAAAAAAAAAAAAAGGCTGCTGGAAACAGCTGCCTTCACCCTCTGTTTTTGTGCTACACACGCTGGCTAAACGCAGCTCACAGTCAGTTTGGAGAGCACAAAGTGATTGCTATGTTTATGAAATCCTATTCCTGTTAGTCAAGGAAATGAGTTTGACTCACCGGCTTGTTTACCAGTTTTGCTTTATGCAAGCTACTGCCTACCAGTATGCAAGCTGCTGACCCACCAGTGCTGCCCAAAACTTACGCTCAGAGGGGATTTGCACAAGATAAGTTTCTGTTCTCTTGAAAAGCATTCTTGTTCCTTCAGAGGTAGTGTGGTTTTTTTTTTGTTTTTGTTTTTGTTTTTTTTTGTTTGTTTTTTTGTTTTGTTGGGGTTTTTTTCTTTACAGTCTTAAAGTGTTACAGTGAAAGCAGGTGATGGGCCTCGTATGCTAGAGACGTGTGACCTCAGCCATGCAGTGCAGCACCTCTCTAAAGTTCTTAGCTTATTTACCCTGTGAGAGGATGATTTACTCCCTCTGAGTGCTCCCTTCCCATGCCAGTCCTTGCCAGCAAATATGCAGCATCAGAGTTGCTGCCTTTAAGTGCAAGAGCAATGCCCCGGACTTCAAAATGTAATCAACACCTAAAAAAAAAAAAAAAAAAAAAAAAAAAAAAAAAAAAA
>JANVCC010010369.1:2625758-2636672 GCA_025345505.1 Todiramphus chloris collaris
AAAAAAAAACCAACAAAACCCAACCAAACAAACCAAAAACAAACAAAACAACAAAATGACAAGCACAAAAAAATTAAGTTTCCTGCCGGCGTAGCTCACCCATAGTCAGGAGAGGCGAGAACGGCAACACCACGGCTGATATCCAGCAGGTCATCTCAAGGGGCATCACCTGGCCATACCCTAAACCCGGTTACAGCGGGCCCAATTTGTTGTGTAACACTCATTCTCTGGGGCTTATGAGCTAGGAGCATGCTAGAAATGCTTCAAGCACAGCCCCGTTCCCAACGGCTGCCAAGGGCAGTAAATATAGAACGAATCCAGCCTGCTCACGGTTCATATTGAGGTACTGTGTCAACAGCCTGTGATCTGAGGAATGCTTTTTGGACGGCGATCAAGTTCCTGAAGGACAGTGCAAAAACCAGGTCACAGTGTGCCGGGCTCTCCCATTTCCAGCTGCCGAATCAAAGGGAAAAGAAAGAGAGCAGGAATTTGGTCTATCTCCTCCTCCGGACCAACGGTGCCCGCTGATGTTAGGGCTGCACGGATACTCTGCAGCTGCAGAAGAAGGTCATGAGGCATGCTTGGTTCCAACTTGAGATGACTTGTTCTCAATGCCTCCTCTGTTCTGAGCTTGGACTGCCTCTTAGTGTGATAAGAAACCCAAAGGATAAAGCAAAACAGCCCAAGAGGTCCCTCACACTGCTTGTTTTCTCCTTCCTACCTGAGTTTATGGAAGCTTGTCATTCGAGCCATAAGCCCCTTTTTCTCCCCTCGTTTACCCCTCTATAGCCCTCTGCTATCTGCTTCCAACTACTGCCTGCAGTCTTCTCTCTCCCAGCCATCACCAGATGAGCAAGATGCTTTTATCAGCCTCCTTGCTGGCCTTTCAAATACTCTTTGTTTCCCTCCTTCCCCTCCCCCTAAAACCAACCCTGTCTCAAGCCTACATGGCAAGTCCATCAGCATTTCTGCTGAGAAGCTCTTGCCTCACCTCTCACATGTTTGGATTTGAAGAAGTGCCCACCCTATCTACAATCTCAACAGACAAGGTGGGACAGTGAAGTCCAAGGGGAGTGATTACAGTTGTAAGGACAAAGGCAAGGACAGACAAGCAGGGTCATCTGGACCAGAGGATGATCAGATCTTGAAAGGAGCTTACATTCCTGGTTGGAGATAAGAGACAAGCTGGGATGAAATAAAAGGCCAACAATCAAGAAGAAGGAGCTGGGGGTCACCAACTTTGAACATCAAAGAATGTTTGAATCATTGCAGAGGGAGATTAACACTGATCCGCAGAGAAAACTCACTGAAGAAAGGCAGTTTTAATGCGACACATCTGCAGTGGTTTTTGAAAACACAGATTTTACAAACTAAACTGATCAAGTGGTCGTTTCCACTGCACTTTTAAAAAATATTGAAACCAGTCTAATTTTTAAAAAGTTGAAGGGAAATTGAATAACCTGACTTTTTTTTTTTTTTCACCATCAGTCTAAAACAATTAACTTTTTTCAGCTCAAAAAAGTTGTCATGAATTCAAAGTGAACCATTTCTTGTCATTGTTTGAGCACTCAGAAGACAAAAAAACCCAAAAAAAACCAAAAAAACAAACCCAAATTATTTTTTGTATTTACTTAATTTAGAGGAACTTTGTTTCAGGTTTTGATACCCGCTTCCCAGAAATCAGTTGCTTCACCTTGGGCACCCCAAAATCAAAGAGTTAAAAACTACCTGTTACTTTCAGAGTCTTTTTCATAACCAAAGAAAAACAACTCACCCCAGACTGTTTAGATGAAAATGATAATTTGGGCCTGTGTCACACTCATTTTGAGCGTATCTTTTCACATGCCTCACCATATAGATAACAACTCATCCGACACTGCGCAAATGCTGCGTGCAAAGGGCAATCAGATGGACGTACATCCCCCTTGGTGATGCAAGCGATATGGACAGTTAGAGATAGCCTGAAGAGCACAGCTCAAGACCTGATCTTGTCCAGTCAAGACCTGGGAGCACACCCGTTACCCAGCTTTTACCTACGGTTTTCTGCAATATGTGGAGCTGAAGTTCTCCAGGTGTCTCCAAGCAACGCTGTAGCACAAGGCTCAGCAGTTGCATCCCATAGTTTGCATAAATATTCTCACCTCCTGACACCCACAGGCGAGTCCCCTCCAGCAATATCAAACTTGTCCCAGTCCCAGTCAGTGACAACCAGCTGCAGGTGGTTTCACCTTGAGAAGGGATTTTGAGACAGAAAACGCCATTACGCATGAAATGGACAGCGAACCCAAGAACTTCTTCAAATTAAGCCAAAGGAGTTTGGTTTTCTTATTGCAAACGGACATATTTTAACTGTCAGGGTATGCTTCACCCATCACCAGAACCCAGAGTCTTGTGTGGAGGGGTGACCTGCAAAGAGCAGGGGTTGGGTTGATCGTTTCTGCAACCCAAGTGGAAAGGTGGGACTCTTGACAGGTCTTTTAAGCCAACAAGCTTTAAATCCACACTGCGCTCAAAGTTCTCACTTTTAGCTTGAATTAAGTTCTCCCCAAAAAAATCAATTTAAAGCCAAGAATCGGTAAAACCAGCAGAGCAGTGCCAGCAGCTGCACCACTTTTTGTTAGAACTGTGGCAGCCAAGATTAGGAGGTTTGGTTTCGTTTTGTTCTGTTTCTTTTTTTTTTTGTTTTTTTTTTTTTTTGGGGGGGGGGGGGGGGGGGGAAGGTGTGTGTGTGTATTGTGTTGGCTTTTGGCATTTTTTGGGAGGTTTGTTTTTTTGGTTCCTCCGTGTCTCCAGGGAGAGAATGCTGTCTCCACACAACCACCAATACCCATCGGGTGGCCACACTGTGCCATCCACACTGATGGGACCGATTCCCCAGTACGTCCCCACCTCCGCTTGCATAAGTTTGCTATTGTGTGCGATGACAAAAATCTATGTAGGTAACATTCAATCCTGTCAGGTCCCATGTGCCCACTTTCACTGCAGTCTGATTTATCCAAGAATCATTCCATCCATCATTGCAAGTACAGTTATTACAATTGAAACAGATCGATGGGGAGCAAAGGCAATTTTTGATCTATTCCTCCAATTACAGTTATTATTATTATTCAGAAACTGAGTTTAGATATCCTCTAATTTTGTAAATTGAATTTTGGGCCAAACCCATAGCTCGAATTATCAGGAGAACAATAACCTCCATCAGGCCTCTTCCAAAATACAGTTCAGGTATTGTTACCACAGTTCCAATAAGTTGAGGCCACCCCGTGTAGAGGCAGCCTCATGTCTCCCTTAGGCAAGGCAGTCCAAATCCAGCAGCCTTTAGTAGGATTAGTTGGCATTCAGCTAGTTTCAAAATGTATGTTCCCGTCCCAAGCAACGACAATATTTACAAGGATTAACACAATCATAAAATATCTGATTCCCATTTCACTCCCTCTGTGACTTTAACTGAAGTGGCCCTGCAGGTTCAGATGTCCACTGCTTATCTGGAGCCCTTTCCACTCGAGAGTCGTGGATCCTGGCAGGTCTCTCCTTCATCTTAACTGCAGTGGTGGTCAGCAGCACCTGCTAAAGTCCATTCCCCTTCTCCTGAAGGGGTCTCCTGAAAAATTCTTAACATATACCCAGTCCCCAGGGTTGAAAGGATGAATGGGATTATCTAATCCTCTTGCCCTGGTTTCTATCACATATTTATTAATTCTGTCTAACTGTTTACTTAGAGCTATTATGTATTGTGTCAAATACTGTCCTCCCACCTGGTTCAAGTCTTCTCCCTGATATGGTATGTAATATGGTCTGCCATATAAAATTTCAAAAGGGCTTAAGCCTTCTTTGGCACATGGCTTTGTTCATATTCTTAGCAGGGCCAAAGGTAACGCCTGGTACCAATATGTATTGGTTTTTTGACAAATTTTAGCTATTTGCCGTTTAATTAGATAATTCACTTTCTCTACCTGTCCACTCACTTGTGGTCTATTAGAAGTATGCAACTGCCAATCAATTCCTTGTGCCTTGCTAATCTGTAGTACAATTTTATCAGTAAAATGTTTCCTCCATTTGAGGACATTACAAAAGGTACCCCAAATCTTGGTATTATTTCATATAACAAGGCCTTTGAAACTTCACTAGCTTTATTTGTCTGACAAAGGAATGCCTCTGGCCATCCCAAAAAGGTATCTGTTAATACCAGTAAATGCTTCTACCCCCCTTTTCTACGTCGCTTAGCCAAATTGATCTGCCAATGGTCCCCCAGAGCATTCCCCTTTCCAGTCTGTCCCAACTGTATTCAATTACTAGTATTGGGATTATTTTCAAACGTGTTTCACATTGTTGTGTTACCTGCCTGAGTCTTGTATATAAATTCTTCCTGACCAATCTCTGATTCAGAAATTGATGTAATGGACCTGCTCCCCAGTGAGTCTTGCTATGTTCCTCCCTCACAACTCCCCATAGTCATTTGGCAGGGACTACTGTCCTGCCATTCTCTAACTGAGCCCAGCCTCCAGAGAGAACTCATCCCCCCTAGATTCTGTTATCAATTCATAGTCCGAGTTAGAATATTCAATGTTTCCTTGCCTACCTAGGTTTATATTCCTATTATCTGGAATTAAGATCAAAATTTGCTTTTCTTGTGTTCTTTCTAAGGCCTTTTTAGCCTCATAGTCAGCCAATGGGTTCCCTTTCTCTGGGTAAGTGTCACTCCTTAGGTGCCCATGACAGTGTAGAACGGCAGCCTTAGCTGGTAGCTGGACAGCTTCCCATAGGTGGAGTATTTCTTCTGCACTTCTAATTTCTTCTACTTGAGCGAACAGCAAGCCTCCCTCCTTCCAAATATGTCTGTGAGCATGGATAACTCCAAAGGCATCTTTGGCATCTGTCCATATGTTTATCTTTCTTCCTTTTGCTAGTTCCAGGGCTCTAGTGAGAGCAATCCTTTCAGCCTTTTGGCCCACTGTCCCAGCAGGTAGTGGCTGAGACTCCATTACCTTGTCTGGTTTTGTTACTGCACATCCAGCCTGAAGGCTCTCTTGTTGGATGAAAATGCTCCCGTCTGTGATTCTTCTGCATCTTCCAGTGGCTCCTCTGTTCCATGTGATCTGCTGCAATATACTGTTTCCATGGTCCCCAGTCAGTCAGGTACCAGTGGCTCAGATATCTGTCCTCTAAGGAAAGATGCTGGATTCACAATATTAGCTACTTCAATCTTAACATCATCAGACTCAAGCAGAGTGGCCTGATATTTCAAAAACTGGGATGGGGATACCCAAGGATTTCCTTTGTGTTCTAATCCTGAGGACACTAAAACAGTTATTTGTTGTTCCATAGTGAATTTTCATGCCTCCTGTATGTTCAGTACCACAACAGCCACTGGCCATAAGCATCCAGGCCACCTGTTGCTAACTTCATCCAATTGCTTGGAGAATTAGGCTACAGCCCTTTTGTATGTCTTGCATCTTGTCTCTCATATGAAAACAGACAGAGGCTTGGTGACGTCTGGGAGTCCTAAAGCTGGAGCCTCCATCAGCTCCTTTTTCAACGCACTCTTGCCTCTGGAGTGCAAACTAAATCAGGGAAGGCTTCTTTGTTCAGTTCATAGAGAGGCTTGACTAAAATCCCATAGGTATGCATCCATAATTGACACCAACCTGTCACACCCAGAAATGTGTGGAGGTCTTTTACCATTCGAGGGTCAGGTGTCCTGCAGACAGCTTCCTTCTCTTTCTTCCCTAGTTCCCGAAGATCTCCTGAGACTTCATACCCTAGGTAGGTAACTTCTTTCTTCACAGTCTGGGCTTGCTGTTGAGAGACTCGATATCCACTTAGTTCAAGAAAGTTTAACAAGCTTACAGTCCACCTAAAGCATTCTCCTTTGGTTTTGGTTGCAATAAGAAGATTGTTGACATACTGCAGGAGGGTTCTGTCTTCTGATAGGGGTTCCCGAGTTTCTAACTCCTGGGCCAATTGCTTGCCAAATATTGTAGGGCTAATTTTGAATCCCTGCGGTAACACTGTCCAGGTGAGTTGGGTTTTCCTCCCTGTCTCGGGACATTCTCCCATTCAAAAGCAAATTTTTTATGTTTTTCTTTTAACTCTCTTCTGCTAATGTTGGACTGTTACCGGCTTAGCATTTTTAGCTCTCCCAGGTATCTCAGAAGCCCACGTTCCTGAGAATATCTGGACCAGTATTTCTTGAGAAATTAAAGGC
This sequence comes from Todiramphus chloris collaris, assembly GCA_025345505.1. NCBI lineage: Eukaryota > Metazoa > Chordata > Aves > Coraciiformes > Alcedinidae > Todiramphus > Todiramphus chloris. The sequence continues at coordinate 2,631,964 of JANVCC010010369.1, forward strand.
TGGTTTATGTTTGGATTAGAGATAAAGTCTGAATTAATTTATCTTCTGAAATTTTAACTTCCATTCCTGTGGGTTTAAATTCAATTTTAGCTTCCAATTGTCCAAGCAAATCCTGCCCTAACCCTTGGGTTTAGGGGAATTTGGCAAATACCGAAATCGGTGTTTTCAAATTTGTTTTCCCAATTTAAACCTGAGTGGTTTCCAAAAACATGCTTTTTCTGGTTGGCCAGTAGCTCCCATAGCACTTACAAAATCCTTACCTACAGGTGTTAATTCTTGATTCAAAACAGAAAAAGAAGCTCCTGTATCAACTAGAAATTCTACTTCCTTTCCTGTTTCCTCAGCTGGATTTTAACCAGTGGATCCACTTGGGTAGTTGCCCCAGGCCCCATCATTCTGCTCCTACAGTCAGAGCCTACCCGTGCTTTGGGCGTTCCAGTGTCCGTCCTCGTTACACCGTGCTCACTGCTTTACACCCAGCGTGCCTCTCCTTCCTCCTACAGAGTTTCCTAGTCCTCCCTTTTCTTGTTCTAAAGCTATAAATCCCTTCTCCTATTGCTGATCCTGATTTCAACAAACCTTCCTGGCTGCCTTCTTTTGTTTTTTCTAATTCCCTGTCTGCCCTGTCTCCTGGATCTCATCCTCCCCAATTTCCTCTTATCACTTACAGGAGAAGAGCTCAGGGAGGGAGTCACTGTCCTTCCCGTGACTGTGCTGGCCATGTCTCTTTCTCTCTCTCACCTGTCCTTTCCTAATGCTAAGACAAAGACAGCTTCAATGGGATGGGCCGGGGGAGCTGCCAGGGGTGCCCAGGGGTGCCCAGGGGCTGCCCAGGGGTGCCCAGGGGTGCCCGGGGGGGATGGCAGTGACTCAGCACTGACTCAGGACAGTCCCCACCCGGGGCTTCCCCCTGTCAGGGGCAGCGCTTCAGGTTTGTCACTTCGTTATTTCCGCATTTTGTGATGTCGATTTTTAGTGTTTCAGGTTTTTTAGTATTTAAGCTTTTATTTATTTATTTATTTTTAATATTATTTCATGACATAAAGAATTCGTTATTAATTTATTTTGATTGAATGGTATAAAATTATTCTTACATTTTTTAATTTCTTTAGATAATATACTGTTTACTTATTACTGTTCACAATATTTTGCTTTCGATCGTTGTAATTTTTTTTATTTTATTTTACAATTTTGCATTGGTTTTGTTTAAATATTTTTTAAATATTTTTAATTACTTTAATGTTTTCCATTTTTAGTGTTTCTTCACGATATTTTTTTATTCTTTTTATCATTGTTTTGTTGTTATTATTGTAATTTTGGTTTATAGTTGGAGAAGAGAACATTCCAGGGAGAACTTAGAGTAGCCTTCCAGGATCTGAAGGGGGTCTACAAGAAAACTGAGGAGGGTCTTTTTCTAACAGCTTGTAGTGACAGGACAAGGGGTGGTGGCTTTAAACTGGAAGAGGGAAGATTTAGGTTAGATCTAAGGAAGAAATTCTCCACTGTGACAATGACAAAACACTGCACCAAGTTGCCCAGAGAAGTTCTGGACGCTCCACCCCTAGGAATGTCCAAGACCAGGTTGGATGGGCTTTGAACAACCTGTTCACAGAATCACAGAATGTTAGGGATTGGAAGGGGTCCAACCCCCCTGCCAGAGCAGGACCACCTAGATCAGGCCACATAGGAATGAGTCCAGGCAGGTATTGAATGCCTCCAGTGAAGGAGACTTCACAGCCTTTCTAGGCAGCCTGTTCCAGTGTTCTCTTACTCTCTCCATGAAGTTTTTTCTCATGTTTATGAGTATTCCAACTTGCACCTTGCCCTATCTTTGGATGTCACTGAGAAGAGCCTGGCTCCATCCTCCTGACACTTGCCCTTCACATATTTATAAACATTGATGAAGTCACCCCTCAGTCTCCTCTTCTCCAAGTTAAAGAGACCCAGCTCCTTCAGTCTTTCCTCATAAGGGAGATGCTCCACTCCATCATGTCTGTGCTCTGAGCTGGACTCTTTCAATCAGTTCCCTGTCCTTGAACTGAGAGGCCCAGAACTGGAGACAATATTCCAGATGCAGCCTCACCAGGGTAGATTAGAGAGGGAGGAGAACCTCTCCTGACCTACCAACCAATCTAGTGGCTGTCCGTGGCAGGCAGATAGGAACAAGATGATCTTTAAGGTCCCTTCGAACCCAAACCGTTCTATGATTCTATGATTCTGTGCTTGTATGATTCTAATTCTTATTCTTCCTTTTGAAGCATTATTAGAAGTGATGAATTTCTCACACATTTGCATCAGCCAGGAGGTAACAGGCAGCCAGGATCTGTGTTGATGTGTACTCCATAAAAAAAAAAAAACACAAACCAAACAACAAATATCTCTTTCTCTTTCTCATGCCTACTTCTCTTCACCGTCCCCTCCCTGCAAGCCCCAGAGTTATAAGGTTATCGTTGCTCTACATCACAACATTAGCACTGGGGCAAAATCCCCATCGCGGTGACGCAAATCAAGTCGGCACTTGGCACAGGCTGCTGGCACCGAGTGGCAAAATAAAACAACAGAGGACATTTTAGGTTGATTACTGAGTTGTACTTATTCACTTCAGATTGCTATCTTAAGTAGATAATATTTCTGGTGTACCCATTTCTGAAATACCTCTAGTGTTTCCCTGAACATGATAAGGGAACACCGATCATGCAGGTTACTTTTAGACTTTTAAATAACTTGCACAGAATTTAACAAGATGTTTGTTAGTAGCTCAGTTTCTTAATCTGGGGAGATACTGCCTTAAGAACGGCTGAAAATCTGCAAGTGCAGGTGCTAAGTGCTTAGCTGCTATGGAAATGCTGATGCCTGAAGAATGCTGGCCTGAATTTCTGGGACAGATAAAGCTGCCCACAATGCCCAGCTCTGCGCTTCCACTTCAACAGTGTTAAAAAGTTACTTGATTTCTCATTTGGTGATTTCTCCATCTGCGAAATGGACTTGACAGCGCAGCGTTGTTCCAACACGCGCTGAGAAGGGTTGTAGAAAACACCGACTGCCAATATCTTCCTGGGACGACTGGAAGGACAACTCATTCAAAGGTCATGTCAGTGTGTTATTAAAATATAATCACAGCACTGGTTCTCATCCATGCAGCCACATTCTTCTGGGGTCATTGTTTCAGTGCTGGAAGGAGAGTCGTTTGCTCTTTCTCCACCTGCTTCGCCAGGAAGATGTATGATTTGAAGGACTCATGAAGGAGGATGAAGGGACAGAAGAGCTGAGCACACAGAGGAGATGCATCTATTTTCCCAAGAATTTCCACAGATGTTCAAAGAGGACCATAGCCAGCACTTGTTTTTCCACGAGCATCTTTCCACCAGCAGCAGATCATAGAATCATTTTGACCGGAAAAGACCTTCAAGCTCATAGAATTCAACTGTTAACCCAGCACTGCCAGGGCACCACCAAACCATGTCGCTCAGCACCACATCTCCAGGGCTTTGAAATCCCTCCAGTGATCATGGGAACTGCCTTGGGCATCCTGGGCCAGGCCTGGACAGCCCTTGAAGGAAAGAAATTGTTCCTCAGCTCCAACCTAAACCTCCCCTGGGGCAACTTGAGGCCATTTCCTCTTGTCCTGTTGCCTGTTCCTTGGGAAAACAGACTGACTGTAGATGTGGTTCTTAGGGATCGAGAAGTGCTGGGTTAATGCTTGGACTTGATGCTCTTTAAGGTCTCTTCTGACAAAAATGATTCTGTGACACCCAAGATGAAGCAGCTGTTAGAAACTGGAATACACCTTCAGTTCTCCCAGCTTCACAGACCTCCAGATCGGTGAAGTTCAGACGTAGGCTCACTTGCTGGGGATGCATCTCCCTCTGTACTCTCAGTGGTGTGTTTGCAGGAGGGAGAAGAAGGGAGGAGGCACCTACATGGCAAAGTGTACAGTCCATAGAGATGCAGGTGTGAGGCATCCCCCTCCCCAGCACAGGGCCACAGCTGAGGAACAGCTACTCAGAGGAACCCGAGGTCCCTCAATGAGACCACGACACTGCTGGAAATGGCAGCACCTGTCTCTGCTGCCTGGGGTAGGAGAACTGTTGGACAGCTGGGCAGTTTGTAGGCTCAGGAGAAACAGATCCACTATGGCTGTAAGGTAGCTTCCCCCAGCAGAGGACTCACAGTGACACGGACTGTGGGTGAGCAGCACCCTAAATTTCATTCTTGATACGAATCCCATTCCCTCTCTTCCCCAAAACACCCTAAAAAGGGGTGTTGAACCCGTTTAAGAGAAAAAAAAGGCTTGAAGTTTCCTCACATAGCTCTGTTTCCTCGAGGGGGAAGCACTTAACGTACCTCTCCCATGTTTCAGCTGAAGAGAATTTAGCAACCCATTTTCTGAGCTCACAAGCTGCATCCATCCCAAACACATACCCCCACGCGAGAGAAATCCAGGCCGAGCAAAGTGCCTCATTCAAGCTACTAAAAACCAGATAAGACTGGTTAGACAGTGTTTACTTTCTGGGACTCAAGACTGAGTCACTCTCTCTTCCTGTGCTGCCTTTGTTTCAGATTAGGGCATATGAAACTCATTGCCAGAAGTCATCACTACTGGGAAACTACATACTGGGAAACTACATATTTTATTGTTTTTTTGGACTCACGTGACCCGTGTTATAAAATAGCTACACAGAAAAAAAAAAACCCAACACCAAAACAAC
>JANVCC010010369.1:2638014-2657501 GCA_025345505.1 Todiramphus chloris collaris
TTTCCTTTCCTTTCCTTTCCTTTCCTTTCCTTTCCTTTCCTTTCCTTTCTTATAGCAGGATATGCTTCTCAGAAGGATATTGATGAAGGAACAGAAAAAATAGGGATCAGGAAAAACATCTTACTGTACCCAGATTCATATATACCCTTCTACCTTCTCAGTTTAAAACTGATGAGTTTTTAAATCCAGCATTACAACTGCATGCCTCTCTTCTGCCAAAAATTAATTTCCTAGACAAGCTTCATAGCAACTGTGATTTTATACCTCAGAAGAATATGTTCCTTGCTAATATTAGTATCTGAAGCACCTGAATTAATGCTTATTATCAATGTATGGGATGGACTGTTGAGTTCTGTTGGAACACTTAAGAGTGCAAAGGAGGGATCCCAAAACTCAGGACTAACTATAAACTTACTAGTATTAACACTGTCATGTCGGGGTTTATATCCAGCAGTGCTGAACTGACACTCCCTGACTCACCACATCAGTACTATTTGGGTTTTTTTTTAAATTTTAAATTAAATTTTTTTAAATTAAGTTTTCAGAGGGAGTGAAAGTCTGCTTTGGAACAAAAGAAGGAGAATTTTCTGCTCGAGAGACTTAAAACCATTTGAAAACCCTCTACCTCTTATTATATCAATAATGGTATTTGTGATTAATTCTTTGGGCAAGATTTTTTTTGAAAACCATGTTTTACCTCTTTTTAAGTGAATACAGATTTGTACAGGCCAGCACCATTACAGACTCGACTTTGTTTTGAAAAGAATGGGTTACATATTTCAGTTCATATTTTTGGCTTTTACTTCGAAGCTGGAGATGTATTTGATCTAAACTGAACATTATAAGAGGATTTTTTGCCTGGAACATACAGAAAACTCCATTAAGAATGCATCTAATTAAAACTGCCTCTCAAATTATTGAAAAAAAAAAAAAAAAACAGTTACTTCATCTCAGATTATTAAATTGCTACCCACATCTCTGTGAAATGCTAAAGCCTTTGGATACCAATGTGGTCAACTTTGGCCAAGAGATTCTGGGGGAGAGGACAGGTGAATGTGCTATGTAATTTTAATTTTTACTTTTATTAATAACCCCAAGGAAATTCTAAGAAACATGGGCTTTGTCTTCCACAAAGCCCAAATACCATAGCAAAAACTAATTGGTTTGGACATAAGCTGCTAAAGGACATATGATGTCAACGATTTCTGGTGAAATATTTAAGCTTTCAAGAGAAAAAGAGAACCATGCCCTACAGATAATTGAACCATTTCACTCTTCTGGAGCAACCTTTGTCTCTCAGTGTTCTGTTCTGAACAAGTATCTTATGCTTGTGAAAAGGAGAGAAGAGTTTGGCAAGATTAGGAATCAGTCTGTGTGAAGGGGTGCTATGGGAGTCAAAGGCTATGCTGATGAGAAAAATGAATGTGTGAGTAATGTATCCGTGATAGCTAATGCACGTAGCAAAAATCCTTAAAAATCCATGTTTTCTAGACTTATCTGTTAGGTTCTTGTTGGATCATGCTCCTTGGGCCGGCTGTAGAGAGTAACACTGGATTCTGGATTTAGCTGCTGTGCAGTTGAGCCCTACCTGATGTCTCTTACACATGTCTCAGCATTCAAGCTGGAAATTTGAAGACCAGCAAGGTGAAAGCCTTAAGGAAATGTTGGACTTGGTGAGAATCCAGCTCCTGATTTGGACCCGGGCCTTTCTCAGGGGTGGTGGCTTGCTGAAGTAACTCTATTCACCCTTAAGAGACTGAAGTGTCTCTCTCTAGATCACAGAATTACTGAGGATGGAAAAGACCTCTGAGATCATCAAGTCCAGCCTATGACCCAACACCACCACATTGGCCAGACCATGGCACTCAGTGCCACATCCAGCATTTCTTTAAACACATCCAGGGATGGTGACTCCACCACCTCCCTGGGAAGCCCATTCCAACGTCTGATCACCCTCTCTGTCAGGAAGATGTTCATGTGTTCCAGGGTGAGCCCGGCTGAGCTTGCTTGTAATACCCTCTACGCAGAAACTTATTGACGCTAATGCATTTTCAGCCTTGTAAGTAAACACGATCCAGTGTTCCATCACCTTCAGAGTTACTCAACAATTTCTCCACCTACACATGCATTTACTATAATTCTTTGTTTTGACGGCTGCTAAATTCCCAAACCTGAGAGCAGCTCTTTATCTCTCCCACCGCTCTCTGCGGGGACTCCTGCAGCTCTGTCCCTTGCACCAAGCTGGTCGCCAGCTGGGTTATACAACAGAGAGTGCATTAGATGAAAGTGGGAAAAGCTTCAATTACCTAAATAGCTGAAGGTCTAAAAATAGTTTCCCAGCACCAGCTAATACAGCCACTGCCAAGATCCCAGCTCTGGCTTGCAAGGAAAGTGCTGAGTTCCACCCTGTATTTATGAATCTGCAGAAAGAGTCCACTTTAGGTTGGTAAAGTACCCAGAACATCTGTTAATTAATTTCTCTACATTACATAAGGCAATTACATGTATTAAAGTGTTATAGCCATCGGTGGATTGGGTGTTCAACAGCCAAATTGTCTTTGAAGTAGTACTGCAAAGTTACTTGAGACCTTCCCTCAAAGTCTGTTCCATTTCACTTCTCAAATAAGAAAAGCAACAGGTAGGTTAAAATATAACTAGCAGAAAGACAAGAATTCTTATCACTGGGGCACAGAGCCAATGGAAAAAAAAAAGGCAGCCCAAAGTAAATCTCACCAGTCCCACGATGATGAAAATCTAACACAGCAGCTGTTTGCCTGGGAACAGTCTCTCAACACGTTTTGATTTCACGGCACTGAATTAATCTCTCCTAGAGAATACACAAAACCAGCAGCTCTCCTTCCAGGTGGGGTGGACCGTTCTTCCCTTGTGATGTAACTCTGTGGCCCATTTCTTAGGACCATGCCATGGACACAGCAGGGTGGAAGAGGGAACGAACATCCACAGCTCTGGGAACCTTCAGAGGGATGAAGCAAAGTTACACACTCTAGGTCTGATTATGTGCACTAATGAAAAGCAAATTTTAAATTAGTAACAGAACATTTGCTTGCAAAGTACATAATTAACCTTTAAAACTCAAAATGCTGCTGGATTTAAGAGCTCAGCTGGAGGCAAGAGGGATTATGTATTTATGTTTATAATGCAGACATCTACAGATACATTAGGGAAGGAATGAGAGCTGCCCTTATGCTGAAGATTTGTGTATATGAACTGGCTTGTGCCAATAAGATTAAGTCAGCAGAAAACCTGGTGTCGTTAATTCAGTGAAAATCGCAGGTTGCAGTGCTGTGAACATGTGTCATTTTGGTAAACTAGTGCAGTAGAACCATAATTTCTTTACATTTTCAGTTGAAAAATCTTCCTGTCCTGAAATTAAATGGCATCACAGAATAATGTTTTAAAAAATTCTTCATCAATGCTTCTGTAAGCAGGGTGACAAACGTAGACGTTAAAGCTAGCATATGAGGAAGCACGCTGGAAAGCAAACAAAAGATACCACGTGTTTTCTAAACCACATTGATTTTGTACAAACAATCTTAGACCTTAAAGTGATTTTTTAATACAATGACTGTAATGAATCAAAAACTTCATCAGACTGCTCCCAGAGCTTTCTGGTTAAGAAACATCAGCACAAGTCAGGGAAGAATACCTGTTGGTATTCTTTCAGCATTTTAATTGTAAACCTACAGAACTTTCTTCAGCATCATTTTCAGCATTTTCTCACAAAGGAAAGCAGAATAAAAATAGCAATCCTGATTTCACAGGATAATTTATGTTGGCAAACTTGAGATGGGATTCATTTTCCCCTCTGAATACAGTACAGCAATTTCAAGTGGACTCTGTAGGTGATACGGCTTTGTCGAAGAACGTTGAAACAAATTTAAATTTTATCTAACAATCTTAACTGTATTTTATGTATTGTGATTGCATGGAAAAATAGTAATAGTCTACTATTAGCGTGTCATAAAACAGTGCTCACAAACCCACAGCAATTTGCCAGCTGTCTTGATGCCATGGCATAAAAACCTAAAAGACAGAGATGCAAAGTCTTAAAAAAAAAAAAAAAAGATACACAGCAAAATTAATATTCCAAAATATCCCATGTTCTTTGAAGATAAAACTGTAAATTTCTTATGGAAGGGTCTTTTTTATGTATCTGACCATATGGCCAAGGCAGAAAGGGTGGAAATCAGAGTCTTAAGATGCAGCTTTACTAGTGGCAATGGTTTTCTGGGATTCTTTAGATCTATTCTACTTTAGGTTGACTCATGCAAGTGGGATTTTTTTTTTTTTTTTTTTAAACACACATGAACACAGAAGTTTTTCTTCACCTGGAAGATCCTCTTAGTGATTTATTTTATCTACCAAGATTTTTGTACTAAATTCATTTCGGAAGCTAATATTTGTTCTCATCTCTGACCCTTAATTCTTTAGGAAAGCAAGTGCAAACCACTTCTGCTGCTAATAGGAAGCATGAATGTCAGATTTCTATGGCTTTTTATGGGCAGTGAGGGTAACACTAAAGGGAAGCAGCATCCTTGCGTGTTGGCTTCCACACCGATATGGTTTACATTATCGATGGTTGGGTTTTTCTGGTAGCGCTTTCATTTTCATACATTCATGCTCTATGTGAAGAAAAATCTGATAAGCCAGATATTAGTCTGTTATGGAAAGATTACCTCAAGAGAATTATATGCAGATGTAAACAGCAAAATCCTGCTGCTTTCCAGTGAAACCAATGAGCAATGATCTGTTCGTCTGCAGAGACAGCAAACACTCAATTATTAGGGAGATAATAAAGTGCAGAAAATAACCACATTCATAATCACAGCTTAAGCAAGTTTCCATTCCCATTGTTTGCGCTCTGAAAGACAAAGAGAAACAATTTGGACACTGGAAAAAGCCTTGACACCAAGATACTGAAATAAGTAGTTGAATCATCTGCATATGGGTGATTGATCTAAAGCAAACAATTCCATGTTAAATTGAGGGCTATTTCTTTCTCACTTGCTGCTAAACCAAAGTGTGCTATTTCTAAAAGGGGCAACTGTTACACAAAAAAGGCCAACCTTGCCAATCTGGCAACGCTTAGTTCAACTGTTGTGTGTTCTCTGACACCCATATAAAAATATTTCATTTTGCTGTGCACCACTAATTTCTGCTCGTCCAGATGAGTTTTGGCTACCAGCTACACACCTCTGCTGGTGTACCCAAGGTCAGCCTGAAAGTGACACAAGTTAAAATGCCTGTTGACCATGGGAGCAGAACAGGAAAGAAAAAGTTTAAAAGTACAAAATCTTACCTAAAATCTAGTCTAATTTTACAAGTGCCTCCTAGCTGCTCCAGGCCCAGTCTATGTCCCTGCATTGAGGCTCGCAAGTCAACTTCAGCATTTGGTTAATGGTCATGGTCACAGCCTAGAAGATGTGAAGAAACCTGCTGAGGGCATCTTCCATCCTTCTAACTGAAACAGAATCAATCACAAGTGCCAGTCCTGAACAATACTTGCCTAACCTGTTCTTCACAACTACAGCATGCCACCAGTGTTTCATGGCTCTCCTGCACAGTACTTCCTTATCCCTAAGGAAAAACTTCAACTGGTAATCAAAGCTCCCTTTCTGCAAGTTAAACGGGCTGCCTTCTGATGTATTTCTGATCTGTCTGGGAGAACAGACTGTCTTTGGCTTTTACAACCGTTTTTCAACGTATTAGGAGGCTTACTGTCTCCTGGTTAGGTAAGCACATAAACAGTTTTTGTCTTTACTCTGGAGATCTTGTATCCTAGATCAGGTTTGCTACTTACTTGATTGTTTCCTAATTATTTTTCCTCCGTGCACAGGATCTGAAACACAGCACTGCCATGGAAACCTTGCTGCACCGAAAAACGAAGAAGAAAGGTTGTTCCACCTTATTCTCATAGATTGTCTTCTAATTTCAATCCCTTTCTCACTCGCCCAGCACTGCTGACTCACCCAACCTGGGGATCACAATCATTCCTGTGCCATTTTCCGCAAAAAATGTTGCTAACTCAGTTGCTCTTCATTCTGTACTTGATTCCCACCGAGATGCAATGCCCTGCACTTGTCCTTCTTGACTCATAATCACCAACTTGGCAAGACCAATTTTAATGCTAAGCCTGTCTACACATTCTCATTCCCATCCAGTTTAATGTTACCTCTAAATTCAATGACTATACTCTTATCTCATCATCCAATCATTAATACACAATATCAACGAGTGTCACGGACAGGTCATATTCACTGACTTTTATCCACTGAATTCTGAGAACAGCTTTCCAACCAGTATTGCATCAAACCTTCAGCACGTACATCTAACCATGTTTCCTCACCAAAAAAAAAAGTGCCAGGTGAAATAATACATCAATTTTGTGCTAAAAGCAGAATGAGTAACATCTGCTGTTTCTGTTAAAAAACTCTTCCTTATTCTCAAAGGCAAAAATTAAATCGATTAGATGTGATTTGTTCTTGACAAATCTGTGCTGGGTCTTTCTCAGCTCCATGTTTTCTTCTAGATACTGGAAATCTCCACTGTATTTGTCCAGAATTTCTGTAGAAATTTCCAGTAAGCTGTTAGTTTGCCACCTATCAATTTTCTCTTTTTTTTTACAAATTAAATAAGGTAAGCAGCAGTTTTCTCCTTTTTTTTTTCCTTCCACGGTCTGCGTCACACCACCCATTTTCCTCATGTCATCAACAGGAACCATCTAGTTGAAGGCCACTGCCATGGACACAAATCACATTCTTCATGCTCTGGATAGCCAGTTATCTGTCTTTCCGTTGGATGCTTCTCCATTTACATGAACTATTACAGTTGATGCAAATGGGTAAATTTCACAATAATGTCACCTCCCTTTCCACATCTGCTTTTATTTCGAAAAAAAAAGATAACGACCCAACTCCTCAGACTTTCCCAAGAAACAAGCTTTATAGGGTAATTGTACGAAGTTTTCTTGCTGTTTGGAGTCCAGTGTTAATCACGGGAAGGAGTGGGATTTAAAGAAAAATAGGCTGTCTACTTCCTGCAGGAGAGAAATCTGTAATAATGTTTGGTAACATTTAAGGCCAGAGATAGTGGCTGCTCCCATCCTCTGGCCAGTGTCACCCCAGTCAAAATAAATACCTCCTTAAACAGTGTTTGCAAGGAGTTAATCAAGGATTCAGTGGATAAACACTGGAGTTTCTTTTCATGTGGGAATACGCCAACACCCACCCTTCACTTGCAGAACTGGAAAGATAATTTAATCCAATATGAGTTTCACTGGAACCTCTTAGAAGTGAACATAAAATCTTCTGAATGAGGGAGGACTTAATTCTTCCAAAGCTTTCTAATGCAACCAAAAGAAATAAACCTCTGATTCTCCAAGTAATTTTTTCCTCTGTTCAGTCTGTCTCCACTGTAATAACTATTTTCCAGCTGTTTTCTCACATCAGTTCTGCCTACCCAGACTTTCCACATTGATGAGGAGCCTGAAATGGTTTGGCTGAGAAGGAAACCAATTCTCTGTATAATAACAGTGCAGAGAGCTAATCAGGAATTCAGTGTTCTCAGATGATGCTGAATGGGCAAACCTGAGCCAACTATGTTAAAATTAAGCCAGCTGCTAGCAGGGTTATCTTAGGAGGAAGAGAATCTTAGGAGGAAGGAGACACCAATAAACAGGGGTCTTCTTGAAGGAGAGACAGGAACCCTCTCCAAACTGACCTGAGAGATCATGTCAAGCTTGGTAGAAGTCAAAATGGAAAAGCTGTCAAGAGAGCAGGAAACAGCTACACTCAGAACTCACTTCAGTCTTAAATGGAATTATTATCATATAGTCTTTACCAAAAAAAAAAAAGAAAAAAAAACCAAAATTATCACCACCTTTTGAGGGACAGCATGCAATTTCATCATGTTTCTTGATTTTATTACTGTTTGAAGGGATGTTGTGCAAACACTATTTACAGAATGTCAGCAAAATTACTTGGAGTCATTCGGCTATGAAAGCTGTTTGGCAGATAATTGGCACATCCTACAGCTGGATATGGGCAATTAACTCTGTTCTGTGTTTCATACATAATATGAAGGGATTGGCCAGTATCTTTATAAGCTAGTTATGTTAAAGAAGTTCAACAAGGATGACTGTAGAGTCCTACACCTGGGGAGGAACAACACCATGCACTGGTACAGGTTACGTTTAGACCCACTGGAAAGCAGCTCCATGGAGAAGAACCTTGGCATCCTGGTGGACAATAAATTATCCATGAAACAGCAATGTGCCCTTGTGGCCAAGAAGGCCAACAGTGTCTCTAGATGCATTAAGAAGAGCGTGTCTAGGGAGGTTCTCCTCCTCCTCTACTATTCTCTAGTGAGACCACATCTGGAGCATTGTGTCCAGTTCTGGTCTTCCCAGTTCAAGAGAGACAAGGGAATACTCGAGAGAGTCCAACAGAGGCTAAGAAGATGATGAAGGGACTGGAACATCTCTCCTACGGAGAAAGGCTGAGAGACCTGGGGCTGTTTAGCTTGGAGAAGAGAAGCCAGAGAGAGGATCTTATGAATGTTTACAAATATCTGCAGGGTGTCAAGTAAAAGGGGCCAGTCTCTTTTCAGTTGTACCCTGTAATAGGACGAGAGGTAATGGTACCAAGGTGAAACACAGGAAGTTCCACCTCAACATGAGGAAAATCTTTGCTGTGACAGTGACAGAACCTGGCCCAGGCTGCCCAGAGAGGTGGTGGAGTCTCCTTCTCTGGAGACTTTCAACGTCCACCTGGAACTGTTTCTGTGTAGCCTGCCCTGGGTGATTCGATCCCTACCATCCTATGATTCTATGCTAAGTCATTGCATAATGGTAAAAAAATCAAACCAAAACAAAACCAAAACCCAAACTAATAAAAAACTATCACCTCGATCTTTTCTTCTTTTCTGAAAATGATCTAGTATATCACAATATAAAAAAATTTGTCTCCTTTTGTTGCACTAAATGGATTATGTTAAAATATAATTTCTCTGAATTCACTGGAATTCAAGAATTAAAAGAAAAACAATTGAAATTGGTCTGGATTTTTCTTCTGCTTTAGACAATCATCACCATTTTCTTTTGAGTGCAGGTGTTTGTTGGAGAAGAAATGCCACAATTAGCTATTCTTACCCTCGTACCTCTAAGGTAAGGACACTGTTCTGCTCAGAGATGCATATCTACCAGGACTCCTTCAGCTATGGCAGCCAGGTATGCTTTGGGTTTGCTCTCGACCTTACCAGATCTGTTCCAGGATTCCAGGTGTTCCTTTTCAAATTCAAATGAAGGCAGAGCAGGACACTTTAGACACTTTGATTTTGTTTGTGATAGAAGGTCCTTGTGTCTTCCCTGGCTCCATCTGGAGCTTTTGATAAAAGCAAGCTACCCATGCACCAAAAGTGGATAGCTTTGCACTATTCCACTGGGATAGCTGCCAAGTTAACTTTTCCAAAAACAAATTGCTGGCTGTGAAAGACAGGAACAGGATTTATGTGATTTGTAAACGAGGTAAGAAAGAGGCCTCTCAGCCTAGGAGATGATGCCAGCAAATGGGCAGCGAGACTGGACCGTCTGTTTCCAGTTGGAGTTTCACTGATAAGAGGTCTCCTCTTCAACATCCTGCTAACAGCCCTGAGTGCAGAGAGGAGGGACCACTTCACCCAGAAATCACCAGCACATCACTCCCAGAGGACATTCCTCCTCAGAGTCAGAGCATCAACACAGAGAGCAGCCAGCTTTCTGTACACTCCAGATGCCTGAAGGACTTCTCATGCCTATCATTTATGGGCAGTGTCCAGCAACACCCTGGTGCCTCCATCCTGATAAAGGGCAGTGAACAGCTCTTGCCTGCAGCAAGGGCTTGGGCACTGCAAACTCCAACAGCGTTAGTCACCTTTCTTGATAAAATTCCACAAGATCAGGCTGTTCTTTATCCTGATCCCTCGCCTTCAAACTAAACATGTCTGGCCTCTTAGTGAAAAACATCTCCTATCTGAGTTATTCTTTGTCCAGTGGTAGAGCCAACAAGAAGAGAGGACAAAACAGGATGCAGCTGCATCTGGAAAAGCACCAATTTCAGCATGTTCTGCTCCTCGGTATCTCAAGGATGATGCTCTCCTGATCCTAGCTGGTGCAAGAATAGGGCCTCTATAAAACAGTAAAGAATAACTGCAAACCTAATGAAGAAAGTCTGTGGCACACTGTTAGAGGGACTAGAACTTATCAGGGTTCTGATAAATAAGTGCTTAGCAGCTTTCTGACAACAAAAGTAGTTTAATCTTAAATCACCCTCAATCACCATTCTGTTAGTGCAGAGTATGGGGACAGAACTAGCTAGGATTTTATTTTTCTAGACAGAATTTTTTTTCTCCTGTGTGCTTCTAACACAAACCATTTGATGGTATAAAACAGTGACCCTAACCTGACAAAATTCTGAACAAACTCTCTCAGGGAAAAAAAAAAAAAAAAGAAAAAACAAAAAGGGGAAAAAAAAAAAAAGGAAAAAAACCAAAAGAAAATAAAAATAAAAATACTTTGCTGCTGTTCAAAATACACTGGCCTTTGAGCCCTGCTTGCATAAGGTACATGCTGACACTAGTTTCTCAAGTGCTGGCAATGTAACCACAGAGCAGAAAGGCAAAAGGAACTATTTTGACCCACAGTTTGGGAAACAGAAAATCGTTCATCTTTGGAAAAAAAAAAAAGAAGATGACAGCTCACGTGCTGAAGCAGCAGGGAGATGCTCAGTGTTTTGTGAAATTTCCCAAATATTAAGTATTTCTTAAATAGACATTTTAAGAAGGTATTAGCTCATCATTAACCTTCAGTGCTGTGCAGGCTTGCCAAAAGTGATGAAATCTTGGATCTCCTTTTGGGAAAGTCCACATGTATTTAATTTTATATCTTTTCAGTACCTGAATGATGACTGACCTTGTATAAACGCCAAGAAATATCAAAGCACCTTCGGAATGAGACGTTTGTTTTAACTAAGGAACCTAACTCTGCACTGTGTTTTCTTGGTTAAATATGCTGAATCTCCCATCCCACTAATTGACTCTCGTCAGTTTTTCCACTCTAAGTGACTAATGGAAATTTGAATACCACACATGTTTGTTTGCCTGAAGCTTGCTTAACATTGCATGATTGCAAAGCAGTTGTAGATTTAGTCTTTAATGTATTGATTTTTCTTGTTAAGCTTTGTTAGTCAAAGTCAGCAAAGTCTAGTTATTAAACAACAGTGGTCTGATCATCTACAGGTTGCAGAGACCTCACAACCCTCGTTAGCTTCATGGTGAGTTAAAGGTCTTTTGGTCCTCCAAGGGAAGGAAAATCAGGACTGAGATCATCTGCCAAGTCCCAGCTATGAAGGTTCTGGCAACAAAGTATGTGAGAAGTGTTAAAGAGAAAATCATCTTTGTACCTGCAAATAATCTGCTATTTTTCAGAAAATTAGAAGTAATGAAGCTGTCCCTGACCATGAAAAGGTTTAGGAAGGCTGTTTTTTCTTTTCAGATAAAGGTTCCAGGAATTTGGTTGCAACTTGATAATCTGACAATATCCAAGGAGTTTTACAGCATGAAAGTGAAATGTGGTCACTCACGCTCCAGTTTGGGCACTGGATTAAAAAATTTTTCTGTATCTTCTGTGAGGACTATAGGGAAAGAGAATCTTTTGCTTGGAAAAAGGAATCTTTTCCATGGTACACCAAAAACACGCAGTGCAAAACAGAGTCTCATCCTGCATATCTCTAGCAGCAGTTGTCTCCTTTCAGAGGTGGAGCTTCTGTGACTAACTTTTCAGGCATCAGAGCAGACTGGTACACCTTTGTATCCCAGCGACTTCATCTCTCTGTGAGTTTCATCTTAAAGTTTGATAGGGTTGACTGTCTCTATGCAAGTAATAAAGTTGGCAGCAGAAAATTCCAGAATACCCTCTATTATTTATCTTCTTCAAAAACCAAAGGGTTTTAGAAGAGATAGGGAATAATAAATTTGACATATACTGGTGGTAACCATATAATTCACTGTATATTCAGAATTCTACAGTAAACACTGTGTAAAATCTAAGGCTAACAAAGCAATCACATTTAGATACCTTAGTTTTGGTAAAGGAAAAAAAGTATTTCCTTTTCTTCCTTAAGCTATCTGTATCCTCTTCGGCTTTTCCAAAGTATTGAATCTGCATGTCATGGAGAGTGAATCAGGGACAGAAAAGATTATGGCCCACAGTAGAAAATAACAAAAGGCGTTTCATGTGCAACAGCACCATGAAGTTAACTTGCTCTTTCAATTCTATCAAAATAATTTGGGTAGCTGGATTAAGAGAAGTGCTAAAATTACCTTTTTTATATATATATATATACACACACACACACACATATATATATATATCAGATGGAGGGAGACATGTCCTCCCAATTAAGTTTCCCAGACCTTTATTTGACAATCATTTGGGAGATCTCGTGCTAACTCTAGAGGCTGAGCAGGCTCCTGCAGGATCCTGGAGGTGAAACTAAAGGGTTAATAACCTTTCTGCATTCACTCTGGCTGGGGATAGGTCAGAAAGCAACCATCCCATGCCGTTATTGCATGCATTTTGAAGAAGAAATAGATTCAATGTTATAAGCTCCAAATAAAATGCGCTGGCTGAGATGGGGTTTGGCAGACACAAGAATGTCTTATTGTTGATAATAATTTCATATTGTTGATTAAGAAGAGACTGCCCATCTATTTAAGCTATTTAAATAAAGGTTAAACATGTTTGGTCCGTGCATATTTTCTATGGGCCAGTCAAGATGTATCTGTTCTTCTCTCATCTGCTACCCTAGCCTCAAAAAAAAATCCCAAAAAACCAACCAAACAAAACCAAACAACAACAACAAAAACAAACAAACAAACAAACAAGAAAAAAGCCCCCACACTGGCAGTTTCATCAGTCTGGAAAAAAATAGGCATTTCCTACACTCCTGGGGACAGATTTTATTCTCCAATCTGGGAAAAATTCAGCATCACTGTTATTTCAGTAGAACACCATAATAACTGAGAATGATATTTAGCTCCTGCTGTTTTCTGTTTCTGAGAGAAAATTGTTGCCTTTTAGTCTTAAAAATTAAAAGGGAGTTGAGGCTTTTTTCCAAAAGTTGGCCACAGAAGAGCCAACTTGAAAGTTGGATTTTCGTATGCCATTTCTGTTAGTGTGGGATTCAGTAGCAAAACCCAGCCCTAAATCCAAGCATAAATGTGTTTATCTGGATCCTAGACTGAGACAAGTTCCCATATCAGTTAATTAACCTTAAGGCCCTATAGCAGTTTATAATTCCGTGGCACAGTCCTGTTTAGAGACAGAAACCCATTCTGAAGTGGTGTGAAGGCTTCTCTTGTGTTGTCTACGTAACAATAGAATTCAGTTGGGTGTAGGCAACTGATGCAATGAAACAAGAGGACAATTGTGCCGTTGAGAGCTCACCAGGAACAGGCACGGTAATGACTATTTCAGCAAATTCACACTCTTCAGTGAACAGCACAAAGCACTCAGAACCAGTCGTTTTCTCCGGCTTTATCAACAGTGACAACAAAAAAAGTGATAGGTGCATATTTTCTCAGAAATTTCCCCATCTCTGCACCTCCTTCCTCAAGAACTGGGATGCATTAAGAAAACGGTGTCCAGCAGGTCCAGGGAGGTTCTCCTCCTCCTCTACTCTGCCCTGGTGAGACCACACCTCAAATATTATATCCAGTTTTAGGATTCACAATTCAAGAGAGACAGGGATCTACTGAAGACAGACCAATGGAGTCTACAAGGATGATCAAGGGACTTGGAACGTCTCTTCTGTGAAGAAAGGCTGAAACCTGGGGTTGTTTAGTCTTGAGAAGAAAAGGTTGAGAGGGGATCTTATTAATGTCTATAAATATCTGATGGGTGGGTGTCAAGTGGAAGGTGCCAGTCTCTTTTCTGTGGTACCCAGTAATAGGACAAGGAAGAATGTGTGTAAGCTAGAAGATAGGAAGTTCCACCTCAACATGATGAGAAACTTCTTTGCTGTGAGGGTGATGCAGCCTGGAAAAGGCTGCCCAGAGAGTCTGTGGAGTCTCCTCTGGAGACTTTCAAACCTCACCTGGACATGTTCTTGTGTGTCATGTCCTGGGTGACCCTGCTTTGTCAGGGGGGTTGGTCTCAATGATAGAATTAGATATTAGAATGATAGAACATAGATGTGATAGAATTATCACATTTTATGATTCTAACAGTGTCATCTCTGCGAGCAAAACCTTACCTTCAGTTTCAAAAGGTTGCCTATGCCTCACAGAATCATGGAATCATTAAGGTTGGAAATGACCTTCAAGATCATCACGTCCAACCATCTACTTAACACTATCATGACCACTAACCCATGTCCTGAAGTGCCACATCTAGATGTTTTTTAAACCCCTCCAGGGATGGTGACTCCACCCCCTCCCTGGGCAGCCTGTTCCAAGGCCTCACCACTCTCTCAGCAAAAAAATTGTTCCTAATATCCAACCTAACCCTCTCCTGGTGCAACTTAAGCCCATTTCCTCTCATTCTATCACTAGTTACCTGGGAGCAGAGATCAACACCCACCTCTCTACAACGTCCTTTCAGGTACTTGCAGAAAGTTATAAGGTCTCTCCCTTAATGGGTTTTCTTTTATATTTATTTCCAGATATTCTAGAATACATTTCCCAAAATGTTTTTGCGCCCACCTCCACGAACTCCATTGCAAATTTTGCTAATGTAACCTAAGGAAAGGAAAGTTGTCTGCTCTTCCTTCTCTTCCATGGTACACTAAACAGCTACAGCAGAGTCTCTGGGACACCGGCTCCCAAAAAACTTCATAAGTTATGAGGTGTCTGCTTATGATGTAAAGAGAAACTACTCTGAGAAGTTCAGCTTGTCTCTGACAGCTAACAAGTTTACAAAACTGAGCGAGAGTTCGAAGTGAGAAAGCAAAATACTGTCTTCAATCACAACCTATTCAGTAAGGATCTCTTAAACGCAGATGTTTAGTTGTTAGGTAGCAAATTTTTATTCTGGGACAAGCAGTTTCCTTGGCACAAGTCGAAGATGGTTGAAGTACTGGCTGGCCTGAGAGCCAGAGCGAACAGAGGTGCGTTTGTAGGAGATTGTTCATTAACTGACCTTTCTGTCTACGCAAATGTGAGCTGTTTGTATGTGCTCACCCAAGGCAAACACCTTTTAATCTAAGGACTGCTCAGCAGCACTTTAACTTGTTACTTGTGGGAGTGAAACTGTCAAATAAAACACAAATTAATTTTAAATTTATAATCGCATTGATACAGCCATGTTATTTGGGGTTTATTTGCAAGCAATATACCTTTCAGTTTGAGAAAACAATAATGTTTAGTAGCCTGAATACAGATGGAGAACAAATGTGCTCCATGCATATAGTAGCAAAATAAAGGTCCCTTTCAGCCATTTGGACAATAATGAATCAAATTTGTTATCATTTGGCCAGCTCTGGTGTGGAATTTATCAGTAATCCTAGACTAACTGCCTTCAAGTAAGACTTTGCTCCTATTTAAGTCAACAGCAAAACTGTTCTGTTGTCTCAGAGCAGGCCCTGAAGTCTTGTACATTTCTTTACTCAGCGAGCTGTAAAGTCAACATGTTGTGCTCCTATCATGGTCAGTGATGTCCTACTGCCTCAGGATCTATTAAGATGCATACACATGTTAAACATACGTGTGCAGTTAACCTTGCAAATTAAACTATTCAATACAACTCAGAGTTGTACCTATGATTTGTAAAAAAAGAAATTGCAGTAAATATATAAAAAAAAAAAAATATATAAAAAAAAAAAAAAAAGAATCAGATACACTAGACCACAAGCAGCTTACTTAATTTTCATACCAGTGGCCTTATGATTGACTGAGTGATTTTTTTTCCTATTGGGCAGTGAGCTACCTTCTTGCAAGAGCAAAAACAATTCCTGGAAGATTTCTTAATCACTATATTTTTTTTTTTTTTAAATAAAAACCTCAAAAAACCTGCACACTGCAATTTCAACTACACTACAAATGTTATTCCTTATGCATGAGTTATTTTAATAAAGGCAATACAATATTTTCATTTAAGAACACACACACATAAACCATATAGCGTGTGACGAATGAGTGAGCAGTATGTGCCATCAGATCTGCCAAAGCTGAAAAAATATATATATACATATATACACAGACAGATATATATATACGTATACACACATTGAATTATATATAAATATAATATAATCCACTATTAAAAATTTACATTCAGTTATTCTAAGACTGAATAGATGGGAGTTAGGTGTATACTATTATAGCTGGAACCACAAGTGTTCCTACATAGACATCAGACAGTAAGAAAAACGTTAGTAAAAAACTATTTAGTGGTAGTAAAAGCCCACCATATGCACCATGCCACAGCCTACCATCCCAAGCCTAAGAAAAACTGTATGTTCATTTAGTATCCACTACTTTGTTTACATAAACACAAAGTATAGGAAAAAACCAAGTGAAGAATCCTCAAATGAATAATTTTAGGTAGCTGAAATTTTCTTTCTGTTCTTTTTTAAAGCAAGAATCAAATAAAACAAAGGCAAGCAAAAGCAGAATGATAGACTGGATTGTGCTGGAAGGGACTATTCAAGGTTATCTAATCCAACCCCTCCTACAGTGAGCAACGATGTCTACAGCTAGAGCAGGCTGAATTCTTCTGTCCTTTTGGATCAAACCCACTACATGGCTGAACACAAACAATTTTCTATGTGATATAAATAGCAGGAGCCTAAATTCTAAGAAACAATATTTTACACTAGTTGAATTTTCAGTGAGGACTTCCTTACTAATTTGTTCATTAAGCCAAGCTGAGTTCCCAGACATGGTCCTCCAGTCCCAAATAACAGCCACATTTCCATTTCTAGCCCTAGGAAAATGTCATTTTATTCCTTGTGTGGGTCCTTCAGCTGGGAGGAGGTGTTCTTCCCCACCCTGTCCAAGGGATGAAACCACCAGAAATGTGAAACAATTGGAACTATTTTCCTAGAGGAAAAATACCTGAAGAAGCAAGCACTTTACTCACATAAACCTGGGGTGGTTTGTTCTGGGTTTTTTTGGGGGTTTTCCTTGGTTGTTTTGTTGTTTTGTTGTTTTCATTTTCCTTTTTATGTTTTCCTTTTTCTTCTTTTTCTTTTTCTTTTTCTTTTTCTTTTTCTTTTTCTTTTTCTTTTTCTTTTTCTTTTTCTTTTTTTTTTTTCTTTTTTTTTTTTTTTTTTTTCTTTTTTTTTTTTTTTTTTTTTTTTTTTGGGGGGGGGGGTTTATGCATTTTCTCCTCTTAAGTGCTTCACTCTTGACTTGGTGTCTCCTCAAACTGACATGGCAGTCTTCATGCAGCACCAGACATGGTATTTACACAGAGTACAACCACATCTCAGTCACTGTGTCAGCTTTTCTTCTGCAGTTGCTAAATGCTGATGCTCATTCTCATGTTCCTAAGGCTTAGGCTGACCTGTTCATGTCTCCTATGGACTTTCTTAGTAGCAAGGTCTTCATCAAGGATGACTTCTGCAGGGTGGGAGACGCTTCATCTGGTTGGTAGTCATGGGTAATCTTGTTCCTTATCATTTCAGGTTTATCTATCATGCTAAGTAAGGTATTTAGCATCGTTAGATGATCATCTCGAATCCTGGGTTCAGTTTTGAACCCTTCACTCCCAGAAGGACATTGAGGGGCTGGAGTGTGGCCAGAGAAAAACAACAAAGATAGGGAAGGGTCTAGAGCACAAGTGTGGTGAAGAGTGGCTGAGGGACCTGGGTTTGTTGAGCCTGGAGGAAAGGAAGCTGAGGGGAAACATTCTGACTCTCAACAGTTCCCTGACAGGAGGTTGGAGCCAGGTGGGGTTAAGCTCTGCTCCCGGTGAACAAGTGATAGGGCAAGAGGAACTGGCCTCAAGTTGCCCCAGGGGAGATTTAAGTTGGAGATGAGGAACAATTTCTTCCCCTTGAGGGCTGTCCTGGGCTGTCCTAGGCTTCCCAGGTCACTGGTGGATTCCCTGTGATCCCTGGAGGGGTTTCAAAGCTGTGGAGATGTGGTGCTGAGGGACATGGATTCATGGTGCCCTGGCAGTGCCAGGTTGATGTTTGGACTTGATCTTAAAGGTCTTTTCAAACCAAAACAATTCTATGATTCTATAGAATGGATGTCCTCTTTATTTCTCAGGGTGACACACATGTCAAGCTCCTGAGCTATCCCAAGGAGTACTTTAAAGTACGTACAAAGAAATAATTCCAGGAGAGAGGGAGGAAACCCAAAGGGTTTGGCCAATGTCTTGAGGATCACATGAAAATTCCTTCTAAATACCAGTCCTTTCTAAATCGTTTCTAACCTGACCAGAACTGTTATTCCAGAGGTTGTGCCCTGCACTGTTGTAAACACCCACAGCACAGATGCAGCTTTACGTGTCCAGAGCTGGTCATTTGCCACCACCAGCTGTTAATAAAACAAGGGTACCGTGGTGAAGAGGCACTACCAGAAAGCAGCTAATCTAGAGCAAAGAAGAGGGGAAAAAAGCTCCGACAGTGTCTGCAGTGGCTTCAGAAATATGAGTTTGTGAATACTGATGAAATTATCAGTAATTAGTGGTTAAAAATAAAGGACTTCTGGCTAGCCATAATTTATGACACATCTCGCTTTTGTGGAATGGTTGCAATTGATTAATTGCTTTCTAGCTTGTGTTCACCAATTTAAGTTCAAACATTAACAGAAACAGTTGAAAAGAACATAGTCTTTTACAGCCCTGATGGTAGCAGTCACGTTATCAGATGCCTCCACTTACTATATTTTACTGAAATCAAGTACATTTGAATACTTTTGAGATTATGAATGATTTACTAATTAATAGGCCTAACCAGTCCTTTGAATTACAGTTTACAAACTGTTTTAAATTACTTCACCAGTCTCTGGCTTCCTGCTGATTGTTTTCCACAGTGTGATAGAAAAGAGGTCAAGGTACACAGCACAATTATGATTTATTGATTTATACTGTGGAAGGGTAACAGTCTTTTTGGCAAGACTTTACTTTCCTAGTGGCTTAAAAAAGGCTATTAGACAATGACTAATATTATTATAGCTCTAAATTAACATGATTAAACGGTTGTATTTTATTTGGCAGTGGCTGGTACACTTCGAGAAAGAAGGAATCACTTAATTACTAGAGTGATGGGTGTCTTGGAAGGGCTAACTGAGGCAGGTAGGCAGTTTCGTTACTTTTGCTTCAATGTGGACTTAGTGGATGTTGGATAGTTTCAGTTTGAAACTTCATCATGTGGCATTAATATTTCATCAGGGGGAAGGGAAGGGAAGATGGGAAGGGAAGGGAAGAGAGAAGAGAAGAGAGAAAAGAGAAGAGAAGAGAAGAGAAGAGAAGAGAAGAGAAG
>JANVCC010010369.1:2657601-2682135 GCA_025345505.1 Todiramphus chloris collaris
AGAAGAGAAAAGAGAAAAGAGAAAAGAGAAAAGAGAAAAGAGAAAAGAGAAAAGAGAAAAGAGAAAAGAGAAAAGAGAAAAGAGAAGTTTTTAATCACTTTGATTCACCCTTTCAAAACAACATGGATTTAAAATGCTAATCATACATGTCCTAGCTTTCATGGCATGATAACATTCATGGTTTATCTCAAAAGTTATTGGGACTGCAAAGAAGTGGCAACAGAGTCCATATTCCTGGAAAGACCACTGTGTCCCATTTCAACACCTGTCATTTGCTTTTAGTGGCTTTCATTGGTCTCAGCAAGGTGGTCACCTTCATGTTCAGCAGGAATCTGACAAAACTGATAAGATCTTCAGGGAGGAGTATTTGTCAGAGAAGCAGAGCAGAGCAGTTCCCTACTGAGCTCTTCGAGGAGTCATACTGACATACAAACGGTTAGCATAAGGGAGCAGCAAGCTGCCTTGCTCCCCAGCATCACCATCACACCCCTGTGGTACCCTGAACCTTCTCTGTGCACGGGATGCTGGTTCAAAGTGAAAAAAATCTGCAGCCAAATGGACACTGCAACCAAGAGTCACATGGCGTGCAGCTAATTCTATCTAAATCCCATTAGATACGTATGGAAGGCGCAAGCCAAGTTCATTTTGGTTGTTTGTTTTGCAAATTAATGATTGAATATTCAGGCTGCTTTCCATGGGAAAAAGCATTCTCTTTCAGTCAAATGTGTATGCATAGATAACCTCTCCCTTCCTGCTCAATTACAATGTCCAAGTGAATGTTATTATATTACCTCCAAGCAGAAGTAGCACTTCGATCTTTAGAAGATGCTAAAGACATTGTATCTGTGTAGGATGAAATGCAGCAGTGTTCAGGGTGTAGTTATGTGTGAAAGGGGCAATTAAAAAAAAAAAAAAAAGACTTAACTGCACACAAGAAAAAGGGAACTTAGCATGTTATCTACAACATTTCCTTTCCTCTTCCTTTAGCATTGAGAAACATGCTTTTTAATCAAGGTCAGGCATTCCGGAGTTTACTGGTCATGTGTAAGGTCAGTGCACTAGAGACTTTTAATCAGACATTAGTAACGTATATCTTTGGTGCATATTTCCATCTTCTTGACACACAGAAAAGCCCTCACACTTTTATTGTTTATAAGAAACAACAGCGTCGCTTTGGTACTGTTAATAATTAATTTTTATTAATTTATTAATATTATTAATACTTACTTATGATTTGGACCATTTTGAAACAAACTGACAACACTGATGCTCTGGAACTCTTGCCTGACCAAGGCCAAAGCTTAAGTTTTTATTGAATGTAAGAAAAATAGTGTCTGTAGAAGAAGCTAGCATCCAAAGTCACGGAGCTAGAGGGCAAAGAGCCTTAGGAAGGCAAAGAGCCTTAGGAAGGCAAAGAGCAGGCTCTCAGTCACCATCCACCACCACCACCTCATGCTGCCCATGTTTGACTTGCATCATGCACACATCAGTCGTCCAGCACATACCTTCTTGACAACCAAAACTCCTTTCCTTTTTATTTTTTTCCCTGCTGAAGGTGAACAAAAAGCAGGTGAGGAGGTGTGACAAAGAAAGTTTGGTCATAGGGGACGACCCTATCAGCTTGTCCTGTAGAAAACCAAAGGAAGAGGGAAAAGTGAATCAGGAAACCATGTGGTCACAGACAGACTTTCTGCCCCAAACCTGAAAGCCTGAAACACAACTAGACCTGTGTCTCTCTCTAGCCCTTGCAGTATCCCTGGAAACCAGTTAAAGATCAATCCAGAAACAAAACAAAGCCTGAAGCAACCTCTCAGATTCAAACAGAGCTATTTTTATGGCATCAGAGACAAATTAGCTAAACAACTGGAGAAGAGGCTTGAATCACAAGACTTTAAATCACTTCCACTGAATATGTAATCTGGCTGAGCAAGGACATGGTAGCCTCACACCCGCATTCTCTCCAAGTCCTGCGTACAAGGAAGCCAGATCAGATTTTGCTGATCCTGGGCTGTGGGCTGGTCTGCTCTGGACACAGGTGATCCATGCCATGCAATGCAGAGAGGGCTTCTGGTAACCTTGGTACAGGCTAAAGCTGGGACATGGAAAGATCCAAGGACACCAGTAAGCTAGATTGGTTTCTCTTGCTTCTAACGTCCTCTCCTTTTCTTACCTTTTACCAGACCAGTTTCCAAAGCTCTTTCCTAACAGGATTGTCATATGCATACCCTGAGGGTCCAGACAGTGAACCACTTTTCTTCCAGAACATAGCTGGAACTTGCATAATCCATGAGACTGCACAAACCGAAGACATAAAAGTGGGGTTGATCAGGTACAACTAGATCTTCTTCGAGATCATCAACCTCAAGACACCCAAAGAATGGGCTCTGAAATGTTTTGTCTCTGTCCCATCTAGACCTGCAATCTGGATCCCAGCAGTAGAACTCTGGAAGAAGTTCATCCCTACAGCACGATCCTAGAGCTAGAGTGGGAGAGAGTGAAGATCTAAGCTTCCATCTGTGCATCACCCAAGGCTGTCACTGTTGCTGCAGAAGGAGGGAGAAGCGAGACTTAGGGCAAAGGAGGTGACAGCAGTGAAACCTATTTTGTCTCTGCTGTATGCAAATACCTTCCAGAGGTATACACGTGCTGTGTGCGTGCCCAGTGCATATGGGGACTGGACAGCAAACTTCTCATTAATAGAGTCCTCGACAGAAATATGAGCGATGGTTTCAGATACACTCTGGTTTCTGCAGCGGAAAGCCAAGGGTAGGTGGGCGTTAAGTGCACCGATGCTGTGATGCTGCACGGAAGGGCAGGTGACAGGCAAGAGCATGAAGTTCATGAGTTACGGCTTAAGGGCTGCAAGAGAGCTGGGTCTGCCACCTGCATCTGTGTGGTGGCACCTCTGCCCATGAGCTCCCTCTGAGTGGACAAGAGGATGGCCACGAGCCAACAATGTTTCCTCATGGCCAAGGAGGAGAATGGCATCCTGTGATGCACTAAGAAGAGTGTGGTCAGCAGGTCGAGGAAGGTTCTCCTCCCCCTCTACTCTGCACTGGTGAGGCCCCACCTGCAGTACTGTGACCAGTTCTGGGCACCCCAGTTCAAGAAGGAGAAAGAGCTACTGGAGAGAGTCCAGTGCAGATCCACTAAGATGACGAAGGGAGTGGAGCATCTCCCTTGTGAGGAGAGGTTGAGAGAGCTGGGTCTTTATAGAAAAAAAAAAGGAGACTGAGGGGTGACCTTATTAATGTCCATAAATATGTAAAGGGAAAGTATTGGGAAGATGGAGCCAGGGTCTTCTCAGTGACATCCAGTGACAAGACAAGGGGCAATGGGTACAAACTGGAGTATAGGAGGCTCCATGTAAACAAAAGAAAAAGCTTTCATGGTGAAGGTGACAGAGCCTGGCACAGGCTGCCCAGGGCAGTTGTGGAGTCTCCTTCTCTGGAGACACCCAAAACCTGCCTGGATGTGTTCCTGTGTGACCTGCTGTAGGTGGTCCTGATCTAGCAGGGGGGTTGGATTCGATCTATCGAGGTCCCTCCCAACCCCTAACATTCTGTGATTCTGTGACTATCCCTGCTGTACTCCAGGTTTTGATGGGAGAGATGGAGATTCTATTTCTCCACCTGCATTTATGTCCACAGCACAAGGCCAGATTTTCATGCCTGTAAATACAAAATATGAACTCTAGCCAGTGAAACCTGATGCTAAGAAATATTGTCTGAGAACCACTGGATCGGGATCTGACCTTGAGAAGCAGCAGAACGGTCACTGCCAGCTGCACCCTGCCAGTACAAATGAAAACAGCCACCCCAGGCTAAATCCTGCAGTTGCTAATAATCAAGCTAAGACAATGACACCCACTGTCCCTGATTTGTTTTCTGTTGTTTTCAGTTTTGGCCTAGAATGGGTCTTACCAGGAAGATGTTCTCCTTCTTCACACTTAATGGGATTAATCACCCCCCATCCTTTCCTGTGTTCTTTCTATAGAACAGTGGGCATGCAAACATCTCACTGTCAAACCACCCTTCTCAAATCCAAGAAGTATTATTTGTTTAAAGTCTTACTTACTCATTTTAGTCTAAGTCTGATTCATAAAACACTGAGCTGTTTACAATACAAAAGCTCCCTCCACTACAAGGACCTCAGAGTGCTTTTATTTCCCTCTCCCCCAGGAAAACTAGAAGAAATGGACCTAATTTTGAGCAACGCATGTATTGCCACCACTAATATAAAACTCATATAAGACCAGGAAAAAAAAAAAAAAGGGGAAAAAAAAAAAAAAAAAGGCTTTAATGAGTTTCAACACAACAATTTTCTTTCTAGAGTAGACATCAGATTAAAAAAAGTAACAAGCAGTTCAATTAGTCAGAACTAATGAATTCTGAGCACTTGCGGTCTGCAGGCAATAACTTTGTGTTTTACGATCTAGATGTTAACTTACTTCAGATGACATGTAGAAGGCTGCTTCTTGTTGGCTAGGGCTTCTGAAAGAAAGGAGAGTCGTTCTAGCCGTGTTTCTGAGAGCATCTGAATATAACCAGCCAAGGCATGAACAGAAATGCACACTCTGCTTCTTTGCTAATTCACGCAGTTTCAGAAAGCTATGACATTTTTAAATCACGTTAGCCTCAGTTTTTATGAGGAGCAGAAAAATCTCAACTTCTGTTTCTTTTGCAATAAAAGATTGTTTTCATGAGCATTCAAGGCTCCTTTTCTGGGTTAGGAAAGCAAGATGATATTGTTTTTCCATTTACTTTCTCCTCTAGAGCATGCTGCTTTCAAAAACAAGGTCTGTGTCCCCAGGGTCGGATGGCATAACTGTGTCTGCTGGCTCTGAGGATTTAGCTGTCCATCTCCTGAGGCTACGTGGGATTCTTTTCCATGCTCAGAGGATTATCTTTAATATTAATCTCCCAATGTTTGTAATGAGCCATTCCATTTGCAAGTCAGAAGGCTTGCTAGTAACTGCCAGGCATTTGCCCTGCTCGCTCTGCGCTCCACAGCAGAGCATGTTTTTTAAGGTGGGCAGGCTGTTTCCCAGCTGGTAATAGAACAGTGGTTCACCGTAGGTCGAGCCTTGCCCTAATTCCTAGGTCCACTAAAGACCAGGATTAGAGGTCTTCTGGTAGGCTTCTGCTAGCACTCTGGGGTGTATTATGAAAACGGTGCCCAGCAGGTCCAGGGAGGTTCTCCTCCTCTTCTACTCTGCCCTGGTGAGACCACACCTTGAATACTGTGTTCAGTTTTGGGATCCACAATTCAAGAGAGACGGGGATCTACTGGAGAGAGTCCAGCAGAGGCTGTGAGGATGATCAAGGGACTTGAATGTCTCTCTTATGAAGAAAGGCTGAGAGAACTGGGGTTGTTTAGTCTTGAAGAGAAGGCTGAGAGGGGATCTTATTAATGTCTATAAATATCTGAGGAGTAGGTGTCAAGTGGAAGCAGACAGTCTTTTTTATCTGTGGTGCCCACTAATAGGACAAGGAATAATGGCTAGAAGCTAAAGCATAGGAAGTTCCACCTCAACATTAGGAGAAACTTCTTTGATGTGAGGGTGATGCAGCCTGGAAGAGGCTGCCCAAAGAGTCTGTGGAGTCTCCTCTGGAGACTTTCAAACCCCACCTGGGCATGTTCCTGTGTGGCCTGCCCTGGGTGATCCAGCTTTGTCAGGGGGGTTAGTCTAAATCATCTCCAGAGGTCCATTCCAACCCCTCCCATTGTATGATTCTATTATTCTAATATAAGGAGTTAAGACCCTCTTAACCCTGAAAAGCCCCTTAAAACTGTAAGGTAACAAGATTCTTATTAAATCTGGCTCTCGAGGTGGAAGAACCGAGAAGCTGCAGGCATACGGTCCTCGGAGGGGAATTGCAGTGCTTGCCTTAGCTGCTCTGACCGGGCATGCAGTGCCCTCCAGAAGGCAGACCACCACACACGTGGAAATAGTGGGAAGCGACGGGGTGATGGAAAACCTGTGAAAACGAAGTTAAGGAAGTTCTCAGTAGTTTATCCTCTTTGCCTGTGCTCTACAACATTGGGTTTTTTTTCCCCTGCCAGAGTTATCTACTCTCACTCTTCCAAGGAACTTCCCAGAGAACGCCTAAGGGATGGCAGAAACTGTAGACACCTCACCTTTTACACAGTAGACAGCTACTCAGAGCACTGCTGGCAAAGGAGGACAGGGTTTCAGGCCTTTCCAGCCCCACCAGGTCCAAACTCACCTCTTAAAGCTTGAGACTAGTCTGATGATTGCAGCGGAGAGTTTCCATTGCCTGCACATGGCTGTGCCTCAGCACAGGCAAGGTTTCAGCCTTAGCTGGGACAGAAAGATCAAGAGATGCCACAGCGGAGCACGCAAGTCCTGGCAGAATGCCCCAGATAAAATGACAAGCTTTATCAGAAGTATCACAGACAACAAATAGCTGGATACAGGTTTTACCTGTGTGGAGACACATTAGCCAGTGCACTGTGTATTTTGCCATCTGAATAACCAAAGCAGGCACATGCTCACCTCTGAGGAAGGTCTCATGAGACATCTTAGGACCTTATCCAGCAGAAGTTACAGAACATGGTAACTGCAGAACAGCAAACATTTAAGAAGGAAACTGCCTCCTTCTTACAAGTCAGACAAACAGAGGATACGTAATTTGGCAGTATGTCCTTGAAAAGGCCTGACTGAAGCATCATAGAATCATTTTGGTTTGAAAAGACCTTTAAGATCGAGTCCAACCATTAACCCAGCACTGCCAGGGCACCATGAATCCATGGCCCTCAGCACCACGTCTCCATGGCTTGGAAACCCCTCCAGGGATCACGGGGACTCCACCACTGCCCTGGGCAGCTTGGGACAGCCCTGGACAACCCTCAAGGGGAAGAAATTGTTCATGAGCTCCAAACTAAACCTTCCCTGGGGCAACTTGAGGCCAGTTCCTCTTGTCCTGTCACTTGTTCACTGGGAGCAGAGCCCGACCCCCCTGGCTCCAGCCTCCTGCCAGGAGCTGTCAGAGCCAGAAGGTCTCCTCTCAGCCTCCTTCTCTCCAGGCTCAACAAGCCCAGGGCCCTCAGCTGCTCCTCACCACACTTGTCCTCTAGACTCTTAGAAAAAGAGAGCACAAGCCCATTTGCTGTTGATGCACATGTTCTTAGAAGCTATAAGTGAATAAAGAGTGGCTTTGGGAAGGAATGTGGGCCCACAGCAGTGACTGCAGTGCTGGACAAATAGCAGAGCAGGGACAGGGGTCACTCCTTCAGCAGAAGAAGGTCAGCCGGTGGAGTATTTTTAGATTTCTGCTTCAAGGAGCACTGCAAACAGTGTTGGTGGCATGGAGGGCAGATGGAAACAGGGCTGGTTCGGGGTCTGAAGCACCAGAGCAGAAGCCCCATTTGAGCTGTTGGTACAGGTGCTGCCTGCATCCCGCAGGGCTGACCACGTTATCAACCCGCAGGAAGGACCACATGCACGCACGTGGTGAGGAACAACTTGCTGTCTCCCTTTATCAGGACTCAACAAGAATTTTGAGTGAAGTCACTGTTTGTTTTTCTGCTCTTTTCTGCCTGCCCTGCTCCGATCTCCAAGGCACGTTGCTCTCCCAAAGCAAAAAAGAAGTATGGCCCTGCATGCACACGGAGCAGAAATCTGTCCAGTCCTTGCCAGATGGGAAAAATCTTTGTATTTCATTCTCTGCTTTCCCACCCTGGGGAACAGACAGACCCATGGACAGCAGCATCTTGTTGGGTTCTGCACAGAGGGGCTGCAGGTGGTCCATCACATGCTTGTGCACTGTGACAGGCTGAGAGCAAAGAGAAATCTCAGGCATCCCTTTTTTTTTGTACTCCTGTTGGCAACTGTATATCCCATGCCTGGATGCATGACTCTTTCCAGTTAGGAAACTCTAAATCACACGCTTAACTTCAGTTCGGGAATTGCAAAGCAGGAGCCAAGAAGTTTCCAGGGAAACCTGTTTCATAACCTGGACTGCAGTGCTTTTGCTTCCAGACTGAAACTGAAATTTTTTTAATGGTATTATTATTATTTATATCCCATAATTATTTTCTGTCTGTATTTACACACTGACACGTGTTTCACGTATACTTTGAACCATCAAGAGGTAGTCTAGATGCTGTTATTTGCTCTGCACAGAGAGTAGAGCCCCACTGAAGATGACAGCATTTGGAAGTTTTATCATCTCTGGATAAAATCACTGTGTGCTCAGATCAGAGGTACTACAGCACAGGAGTGACCACAACATCTTCAGAGGTGAGTTGGGGAAAATCCCAACAGCTTCAGTAGAAGCTCTTCCATGAGCTTTTGACACCAGCCATTGTTATGTTTCTGGAGCCATGTCCATATTTTATGATTTAGCCAATGAATGGTGTCAGGGTTATTAAATCTGTGCTTTCAAGCTCTGTGCACACATTTGTCCTTTCTGGATATCCAGGAAAATCTTCTGGAACTCCATAGTATGAGCCATGGGAAAAATAATCTAAAAGAACCACCACGTCTGGGAAGAGCAAATACTCACCTTCCTGGGGATGCTCAGCAGGATGGCAGGACCAAAGAGATTCCATCTTTGTCTTTGGGTTTGCACAGAAAGCAAAAAAATTTGAAGTGTAATAATAATGATATTAAAAAAGGCATTTATGATTTTCTCCAAATCCTGTTGTATTTGTGAAAATGCTGCCTCTTTCATAAAGAAAACTTTGACTTAGTTACAACCCAAAAAACCAACCCCATTCTTAGGGTTTCTTTGGCTACATTGTAGGACTGTTTACAAGACTGTCTTCTCAGTTTCAGCACATCATTAGTCCCAGGTATATCATTCAAGAATATTCAAGTATTATATTACATTATTTTGATGTATTTATTGCACAGAAGATGATTTTGAACCATGAAATTGTAAGTGGAAATCCTTTTAGATTTTTCTTTTTTATTTCTGTGAAAATTAACAGAATAACATATTGAATTGAGCAGATGAGCCCAAACTTGCACGCACTACTTTCAGTGCATGTTACTGCCAGTAGAAGAAACACAGGAGCAAATTCTGTTGCCAGAAAACTGAGCACACATTCTGATTTCTTACTGGTTTGCACCAGTGCTGGTGAAGCAGAATCTACAATAGTAGCTTGAGGCCCACAGTACAGGCTGAGCTTTAGGGAAATCCTGGGATCATAGGATGGTTTGGGTTGGAAGGGACCTTAAAAACCATCTAGTTCCAACCTGCCTGCCACAGACAGGGACAGCTCTCACTGGACCAGGTTGCTCAAAGCTTTGTCCACCCTGGCCTTGGACACATCCAGGGATGGAGCATCCACAGCTTCTCTGGGCAACCCGTTCCTGTGCCCCACCACCATCACAGTGAAGAACTTCTTCCTAATTTCTAATCTAAATCTCTCCCCTTCCAGTTTGAAGCCATCTCTCCTTGTCCTTTCACTACAAGCCCATGTAAAAAGTCCCTCCCCAGCTTTCTTGTTGGCCTCCTTCAGATACTGGAAGGCTGCGATAACATCCCCATGGAGCCTTCTCTTCTCCAGGCTGAAATGTATCTGAAGCAGGGTATGCCTGGACAGAAGCAATTTTCTAGTTAAACCTCTGCACGATCAGTCAATTTAATGTAATTTTATGTTGAGCACATAAGCACTTTATTGCTGTAAATCTCTCCATACGATTTAATCCTTCGCAGATCAAATCTCTCACTGTGCAGTTCTCAGCTGGATGGCGAGTTTGGGTGTAGGATATTGGAGTAGTAAGCATTTGCATGGTGGAGTCAGAACATAGATAGATGGGGGTTCTCCACTAGGCTTTTAAAAAAATAACAATAATAATAAAAAATAATAAAAAAATCTAAATGTTTCTGTCCAAGTCCCTGACATGATTTGACTTACTCTGGATATGTACCATGTGACATCAGAATCTTCCACAGTGGCTTTCTCTAATACATCACCTGAAAGCTGTCTGTTGAATTTAGTCTTGTTCATCACTTATACAATTCAAAAAATGTGAAATATATTCAGACATTTTTTTTTTTACAAGTGAATTTACTCGTGTTGGCATATGAGTGGTGGTAAACTCCTGAAACACATCCGCTCATTCTTCTGTTCTACGTGCGTATTTAAGTAGCTTCACGTGAAGCTTGTCTGGAAAATGGGGTCTCCTTCACACAGCCAACTACGAAATGTTGAATCCATACTTAACCACAGCTCTTTTCACCCCTCAAAATGCGGAGAAAGGCCTTTTGTGGAGAAAGGGTGGATTCTTTTATACAGAAAAAAAAAAAAGCAAAGCAAGTATCCTGGTGTTCTTCACTAGCAGGAGCAAAGCAAAGGGTTGAATGAGTTAGCTTCGCATGGCAGCAGGCTGGTTTGAAAGCTATCTAACTGCAGATTCACTCATCTCACAGAAACAAAGAGACGTTTGTGCTCACTATCGGGTTTTAAATAACGCCTGAGATCAGGGAACCGCAGGAGGCTTTCAGTCTGGTGAGGTGAAGTCAAGCCAACTGTAAAGGTAATCCTCCTGCCCAGGTGTGGCTGCCGGGCACATCTGAGTCAGAGCACACAGCTGCCCTGCTCCCATCTCAAGGAACAGGAAAAAAGGAGCTGAGAGTCACTCATGCTATTAAAACACCAGATTTCCTACAGACAGAATATTTTCTTTAAAATAAAATTAAAAAAAAAAAAAAGGAAAATGAGTGGTTCTAGAACAGTAACAAAATCCATCTCATGATCTTAAACCATGCGAGCACCACCTAGAGATTTAAAACTGAGCAAATGCTGGCAACAGACGTCATCCTACTTGATCTGCTCTGAAAACGCTGATGCATTTACCATAAATCCCTAACCAGGCCAGTTGTGCAACAAGTCGAAGTGACACGAAGTATTAACATTTATGGTGGTGAGTCAAAATCAAACAAACATCCTTTTTTTTTTTTTTTTTTATAATTTTTTTCCACGGCTTGTTTTAGTATGTACTGCATGTAATGAAACATCTGCTGCAGCCCTGACTCTCTCACAACTGAGCAAGTGTTGCAATCCTTCTGCGGGGCCAGGCTTCATGCGAGGGCTTTAGTGGGTAGATGGGAAGTGTCAGCGAGGGACAATGCTCATCTTGGTTGATTCAGGGAGAACGAAATGAAATTAACTCTCCAAAGGCCAGGTCTCCTGTGTAGAAAAGAAAACCATGCTACATTGCACTGTCCAAAACTGATTTTATCTACAGACTGAGAGACTTCTTTTGATGATGCTCGCAGCTCATTCAAGTGCCCAGAAAGTCACTTCTCAGCAGGCGTACACATGGGCAGAAAACCGAGTTATAAAAGATGTATCCCTCTTGTATAAATTTGCCCACTATGCTTTGGGTTCCCTGCACCCAGTTTTCAAGGCTTCACCCAGTTTTCTTGGGTCTCCCTGACCTGCCCTTTGCTTCTGTGTATAGTCCATGGTCAAGCAAGGCTCATTCCAGTCCCCCCACCCCAAGCAGATCATGCCATTGACCACAAAGGCTTGTCCCTTTCCGCTCCATAGTGTGACCATCATGAACAGAGTCAATAAAATTCCTGGGAGTCGGAAATTTAAGACTCGATGCAGCACAACTCACACTAATTAACTATAGAGGTACTCTCATTTCCCATCCATTCAAATGTGTACTTAAAAAGCACTTGTTTAAGGGCTTTGACGGCTAGAAATAGTTTCCTGTGTCTGTTAGTGCTTTTGCATTAGACCTTAAAGTTCATGTCTGCTTCGGATATGAGCGATGACTGCAAACTCTGCAGTCCTACCAGATATTAATGAACGGCGACGCAGAAGTGGGGTTTGTTTGTTTGGTTATTTTTCAGCTCAACAAGTAATAATTGTATATCACTATAGCAAAACCCATGGAAAGATTTCTGTAAGAGAAGTTCCCTTTAAAAGGGAGAGGTTGCTGCTCAGAGCTTACCCGGTGTTAAGTTTTCAGGCGAGTTCACAGAGAAGGTATGAAAGGCTTTAATTTTATTTTATCGTATTTCTATACGATGCTCAGAAATGGTCACAGGAAAAATTCTCTTGGTCTCCCGCTTTAATGTGTTTTTCTTCCAGAGTGTCTGTGCAGAAGCAGAGTTAATGATTCCTACAAGACCAGCCTGCCTCGCCCCCCCCACCCCAGTTCTGAAATACTTCCTCAAGAGTTGGTTTTTTTTTTTTCCTTACAAGGGGCAAACTTTTCTTGCTCATTTATTACTGATTACAGATTACTGATCTAACTCTGCAATGCAATCCTTGGAGGCTTCAGTGAGAACAGGGGTATCCGTGCAGCACAGAGAGTAACAGAAAATTCAACTCTTCGGAATTCCCCCTTATTTCTGACTGTGAGAAGAGTGAGTCAGCAAGGGACAACGCTCATCTCTGTTGATTCAGGAAGAACGAAATAAAATTAACTCTCCAAGGGCCAGGTCTCCTGTGTAGAAAACGAAACCGTGCTACATTGCAGGGTCCAAAACTGATTTTGTCTCCAGACAGAGAGACTTACTTTGATGATACTTATAGCTCATTCAAGTTCCCAGAAAGTCCCTTTTCAGGAGGAGTACACACAGGCAGAATTATGACACCAGCAAAGTTGGCAGCATGCAGTTGCCAGTGGTCTCACTCTTGTCCTTCATCTCCCCTTCCCTTTGTTTGTTTCAGATCACTGAATATTTTATCACGCTTCAATGTAAAATTCAAGCTCTCTGTCTCAAGACTGTCTCTGTATTTGAATTTGTGAAGCCCACAGATTTAGGCACTCAAAAATCCATTGAGAAGAGCACAGCTTGGGAAACTCAGCACAACTGTGTAATTAATTTTTTTTTTTTTTTTTTTTTTAGAAGTAAAAATGAATTAAAATGAATTAAAAACGTTTCCTGGCATACAGGGTGTCTGCATCATCTTCTAGCTCTATAAGCAGCAGAAATAACAGCCTTGTTTGTATCAAACAGACTCTATCGTTTTTATTAATCAGTGTTACATGTACAGGTTAATTAAAAAAAAAGCTACATTTCATGAAATACATCATCTAGCTAGAAGATACAAATCTAGGCTGATTGCCACGGTATCTATTGATGCTCAGCCACTGTAAAAAATGTACTGCTTATTTTCTGGTATACAAAAACTCGAGCAAACCTTCCTTGTTAAACGCTCAGTAAAGCTCACAGCATTCTACCACACAGTTTCATATAGTGTTTTAGTGCAAAAGGAAGTACAAATATAAAAATACTGAGGCTTGAACAAACAAAACAAAACCAAAAACAAACAAAAAGCAAGAAAACAGGAAACCAGGCAAGCCATGGAGTTAGAGGTGAGTGTCTGCTATAGGTATTCTTCTAAGCTCTACGATCTGGGAGTTAGCCATGCTGCCACCATCCTGGCTGCCGTGGCAAGATTCGTTATCGCTGACGCTGAGACCCGCACCTGAAACAGAAACAAACAAACAAACAAACAAACAAACAAAGAACCAATGAGAATGAAATCCCGACACAGAAACGGCGGTATCGTGTCCTGCTCTGCTTTGTTCTGCTTATGGAAAAGCTTCCTTACCCTGCTGCAATGTGGCAAGTTTTCTCTTCCTAGTCTACAATTCTGAATCCACAGATTATAACATTATCTGACACAGTCCCGTACCATCCAGATATGCTTTTTTTATTCATCATTCCTCTGTCAGACACTTTATTTATCTCAGTAAATGGCACAATAGCTATTCAGAGGTTGCCTTGAAATCACAAAAGCATAAATCAAGGCCTGGCTTAGGCTGGGTTCATGGTCTGGCTGTTACAGTCTGGTATTTCCAAGGACTTCTTCACGAAGAATTGATTTTTAATGATACAATTTCGCTGTTAAACTGTAATTCCAGCTGTTTTAATAGGACTGTAATTTCAACATGAGAAAAGACGCTGACTAAATATTCTTTAAACCCACACTTGGCACAAGTTGGCGTATTGTGTTTTTCTTCTACTGTGAGAGAATACTAGATTTTTGGCCCATGGAAACTTCCAAAACATGTCTGGAAGAGCCCTCAGGAGGCCACCTTCTCCATCCCTTTGTCACAGGAGTTCTGCTAGCTTATGGATTCCTTTTTGTTTTTTGGGAGGTCTGGGTTGTTTGTTTTTTTTTTTGTGGGGGGAGGTTTGAGTTGATTAGAGTGCAGACACATAATCTTACATTGGTTTTTTGGAAAAGCTTATTTTTCCTGACCATTTCTTCACAGAATTTCAGTTGTAAGTATAAACTTCAGTGTTTTCAGCTCCTGTCTTTGAGTTGTAGAGTGAATAAAAAAAAAAAAAAAAGATATTGGTCTTATTAGGGTTTGGGGTGTCTAAGCTTCAGATTTGTTGAGAACTGCACCTCAGTGTAATCAGGCATGCTGATTTTAAGAAGCACTGATTTCAGGCATGATCTTACAGTGATGCCACTTACAAATAATTAGGGAAGTTGTTAATTTGGGGCTGTAGTAGATCTGTAACTACACATAGTTCAAGGGAGTTGCAAAGGAATGACATTTGTCCCAAGAAGTCTCAAGCAGGGTATGCTGGGAGAGGCAGTGATTCCCATTTTCACACTAAAAAATATTTTCAGGAGTTTCTATCAA
Organism: Todiramphus chloris collaris; assembly: GCA_025345505.1. Lineage (NCBI taxonomy): Eukaryota > Metazoa > Chordata > Aves > Coraciiformes > Alcedinidae > Todiramphus > Todiramphus chloris. The sequence continues at coordinate 2,672,204 of JANVCC010010369.1, forward strand.
TTGCACAGTACATCTCTTATTTCTGCCTCAGCTGACATTCCAGGCTTTGGCTTATTCAGCAAAAGACAAGGTAAGAGTAATTTATTTTTCTGGAATTACCTCATCATTTTCCATGGCCCCTATTGTTCCAGTTTTACAAAGTTTTTCCACAGCACCCCTCCTTCCACCACCCTCCTTGTAGAAAAGAAGTATGGCAACGGGGGCAGTGGTGGGATCCTCCTTTGCTGTGGGAAGTCAGGCTGCAATCTTGACTACAGAGCTTGGTTCAGAGAATCTGAACAGAAGAGCCTGCAGGAATAGGCAGACTTTCCTGCAGAGGTCTAGAAGGAGTCCTGGTGGGGGCCAAACTTGAGTCCAGTGCTGCCTGAACCCAGCTCTACCACATCCAGGTGAAAAAAAAAGGGTATTTCTTCACTGTGATCCTTCTAACACCTAGTTCTGGCTGTTGGTCATGGAGTGAAGATGCATCCACTGGCATCTACTAGATGAGTCCTGTTCTTGGGACAGTATGACTCCATCTCTTGAGAGACCAGCAATTACTGTCAGAGTATGACAAGAGTAAAAATCTATCTACAGAGAAACAATAATAAAGACAAGAAGATTAGGCTCTGAATCATTAAAATACTTTTTTATAAGTGTACTGCACATGTACTTGCTGGTTTAAATTTATATGCATATTTAACCTTTTCATTGAACCATGGTCCTAATAACTAAGAGCTTCTTGAAAGTCCTGGGAAAGCTTGCACAAGCAAGTTATTTGTTGGTTTGTTGCTCTTTTTTTTTTTTCCTTTCTTCTCTAAAATTGTTTTAGAAAGGAAAGAAGATTGCAATAGAGCAGATAACCCAAACTGCTACATTTAGGGACAGAAGGAAGAGATAATAACCTTGAAATAAATAAAATATTTTGAGTGAAGAAACAAACCAATAATTCTGATGTAGAATCATTAGCACGAATCCACTGGTAACATTTATTTAGGCTAAAGTGTGTACAAATTTTGAAAAAGGGAAAAAATACATTATTGGAAATGTTTAAAATTATATTATATAAATAAGATCATCCCAAATTCAGATTTTAAGGTGAACACTGGCTACTGGGGTTAGACAGATGTCTGTCTTACTGGTGGCTATATTGCAGTTATTCAGTAAGTTTCTTAAAGCATCTTATACTGATGACTATAAAAAGACTGGATATTGATCTAACAGGGTACTACAATACGTATATTCTTAAATGTCATATATGTGCATGCTTTGTGCAATGCAAGAGGACAATTTATTTATTTATTTATCTTTTGTTACAGAGGTTCTTATCAGGAACTTGGTAAACCAGAGAGTGAAGCAGGCTAGTTTGAGTTTATAAGGGCCCCGTTCTGCTGCTGATGCACGGACAAACTATGCACGAGCGGATCCTTTTTAGGAAGGAGGGCTGAAATGTAACCAGGATTCCAGTTTATCAGACAGCTGGCAGACTGGGAAGGGTACGACTGCTTACACGATGGCGTTTCACAGAGTTCATAGGTCTGGCTTGCTCAGAGATTAGAGCAGAATTTAAACTCGACCAGACCCCAGAAAGAACATACTTCCCGAGAGATGCTAGAGCTGGGTGGTGGGTATGTAGCAGGGAGTATTCCTTTCCCCCAGTTTGTGAAGAAACTATTTTAAGTAAGAGACACAGGAAAACGAGGCCTTTCGTCCTTTCTTTAACAGACTGTCTGGAAACTGAAAAGTCACAGCTTGCTTTGCAAACCCGGCGAGATCCCTCCAGTGACATCTACTGGTTGAAGGATTCCGTCAGCGCATTCCTCTGTGCCCTTCAATACCAGCTGTTATCATCTGCTTGTTCAGATACATCTCAAACTTCCACTAGAACACCTCAAGGGAGGCAGAGTTTGTTCTGCAGTTACTGTACTCATACCTCTGGGGATGCTTTTTATTTTGCACGTGCTTCCATCTTGCTTTCTGAATCAGTCATGATTTATATTTCACGCGTAAGGCGTATTAGAAACGAACGAGCTGCACAAACCAGCTTTAATTGTTCTTTCAGGGTTTTAACTTTACAGAAATTACATGAACAGACATCCAGAACTCTACGAATAAAGTTCAGATTGGATTTTTATTTTTTTTTTTTTTGAGCCCTTCAAAGCAGCAGTGACATAAGTTGATAAGGCAGGGCACAAACCTGGCACTTTGCCACCACCTCCAATTTCTCTGCCCTGTGACAAACAGGCTTCAGAATGTTGCACTGATCACCTTTCAGCATCTGAAATTTCAAATGTTTCCTCTGGTTCAGGATTCCCAGCGTGAGAGGCTTAATTCTTGAACTAGGCACCTACAGTGGTAACAGCAAGGTTTAAAAAAAAATGCTGACTTTGTAACCCTGACTGGGTTAGACTGAAATCTGTAAGTTGGTTTATATGGCATTGCTATTGTTAATAGCTGCATTTGTGGAGGGGTTTTAACTTACAGATTTTTCCAGGTATTCTCTGTACAGAATAGAATCATAGAATCACAGAATTGTCAGGGTTGGAAGGAGCCTTAAAGCTCACCCAGTTCCAACCCCCCTGCTGTGGGCAGGGACACTTCCCACTAGAGCAGGGTGCTCACAGCCCCATCCAGCCTGGGCTTGAACACTTCCAAGGATGGGGCTTCCACCACCTCTCTGGGCAACCTGTGCCAGGGTCTCACCACCCTCATGGGGAAGAAATTCTTCCTAATGTCCAACCTGAATCGACCTATCTCTAGTTTTAATCCATTCCTTCTAGTCCTAATACTTGTTTAGGATCTATTACATATTCCTTTACTTAAGAGCAAAAATATATTGATGTAGCTATATTGATATTGTCCAATATGTCTGTCTGTGGAAAGTGTCATGTGCCAGGCTGGTGTTCTCTGCTTTAACCAACAAATGTCTTTGCAAATATCTTACTCCAGGTTTGGGTCACCACTCAGCACCAGAGGGTTATGGGCCTCTCTCAAAGGCTTTGCTGTATTTTGACATTGACATCTCACCTAAAGGAATAAATTGGTTCAGTTTTGTGCATAGCAGTGTGGGGAGGGCAAGACGTAGGAGATGGGAAAGTGGATGGAACCTCAGAGATCAGCAAAGTAATCATGCATTTATGGTCTTTATGCTTTAGAGGAAAGCTGATGGATATCTTGCTGCTTTGAGACAGATTTCATCTACTTTTATTCTGTTAGCTCCTTTTTTATCTCCCCAGCCCTAACCACAGTAGAAGTCCTTAGGGAATTCTGCTATATTGGGCTTCAGCCTCAATGACAGTAACATACAACTCTGTGACAATTTGGAAGGCAATGGTCTTATTACATTATCTGTCAAAATGAAACTTGCACAAGAAGTCAGAGGAAAAATGAGACCTAGTCCAAAATGACAGCACTTTTGAATTTAGCTGGTGTAATTACCAGAAACTGATTAGTAAATAATTCTAAAACAATTAGTAAAACCTTGTCAGTAAAAGAAGCTCAGCCTTTGACTTATTACAAAAGCTGTAAACGAAATGTAATAATTTTTTTTAAGGCAAATTCACACACATTAAAAATAAAAAGGTTTTAGTAAGTATCAATAGGCAGGACATGTATGTAATTTTTTTTTTTTTTTTAATTACCATAATTGTTCTATAATTTTCTTCACTTATACTGCCTTGGAGCTGCCTGGTCCTCCAAAAGTATTCCCAGAGTGTGAGAGATGAGGTGATACAGTGAGTCCTAACTATGCATTTTCGGTACAGAGATGAACATATGTGATGGAAAGGAGGAACTAATGGACAAGGCATTCAGAGGCCACGGCTTTATCATCTAAGAAATCCAGGTTTTGGATTTCTTGCACCAAACAAAAAATTCTACAGCCACGTGATGCAAAGGTTGCGTAAAACTAGCGCGAAGTCTGTCTAGGGAACAGTACACCGTGTCCACCTAATTTGCTAGAAATGCAGTGGAAAGCCTTCATCTGACCCAGTCTGTATTTCAGGTTAATCTGTAATTAGGCCCAGCATTAATGATTACAGAAGCGAAGGCCAAGTGCATAGTTCTACGACGCGTTCCTTTAGCAGTAAGGCCAAGTGTGAGGACACATCTGTTTGTGAGGCTGCACCCCAAGCTGCAAATTACTAAACCACTGCAAGTTAAAGAATAAAGTTATGCTCTGTGTGGGGTGGTTTGATTTTTTAATTTTTTTTTTTTAACCTGCATCCATCATCCTTCATTTCTACAGCTGAGTGGCCAGCTGCAGTGGAAGGGTGGGGTAGGAGGACAGGAATGAGATGCTTTAGCTTTGCTGTGATTATACCCTCATCCTCACTGATCCTGGCTGCCAGATTAAGCCCTGTGCCTACAGACAGTGAGCATAAATTAAAGTCACCTTCAGACTGCCCCAAACTACATGAGCAGAGAGCACAGATGAAGTGCAAAGTGGCATTTTTGCATATTCCTCTGCTAATCAGTGCTGATCCTCAGCTGACCCTCAGGGTAGGAGCTAGTATTTTAGCACATCTAAGGCCGAGTTCGGTTATAGATTGATAGTTTTAGGGAGCAACAGATAATGGAAGTTTCTGTTTCTGCTTATCAGAGGTAAAGCTCAACCAAGAGTAGAGCAAGCATTTTCTTCCTCTACAGCCAAAAGCCTTGCCTCCCAGTTTAGGATTAAGAAAAACCAGCTAATGTGGTGCAAACCATCTTTTCCCTCCTCTCCCAGGGGCTTGCCTGCTTGAGATAATGAATTCTCAGCCTACTGAAACAAAGCCTGGTCTAAAACGTTTTGAGAAGTACTACTTACAGCAAATGATGGGCAAGAGCAAGGAAGCAAAAAGGCACCTGACCTGACCATACTTTTTAGCCTGTTTAGAGAAGAGGGGCTGTTCTTCTGGTTGCTGACCACCACTGCTTCCCTGGAGCTGGGGCTGGTACTCAAAGGGCATCAAACTGATGTGGAGTGGCAGGGGGAGAAGATGAGTGAGAAGGAGGGGAAGGAGAGGAACGGGGAGAGGCTCTAACCCGAGATGTTGAGGTGTTATCTAAGTACAAGCAACGATGCAAGAGAGGAAGAAGAAATGTCCTGCCATAAGGGACCAGGCGACAGGTTCAGTGCCTGCTATCTTAACTGTGTCATAAAATTCCCATCAGACCACAGCCCAGCAAATACTTTATCAGCACAAACGCCTACTGCCAAACAGAGAAGAAATCCCACTTTCCACCACCTCATCTCCCTTTTTATTGCTTCCACGTGGTCCCCTCCCTTATGCCATCAGGAGCACCTTGACTCTTTGGCCATGCTCTGCGCTGAACTGGAGAGCAGGTCTGGATGTAAATAGTAACAGAAAGATGATTTTTAGTTACAGAAAAGCTCACTTTTTTTTTTTTTTTTTTTTGTTTAAAGTATGTGTTGAGCTACAGCTTGTATCTAAGGCAGTAACTGATAAACATTTACTTTGGTGGTTAAAGCCATTCTAACCTCAACACCGCCTCTTCATTTTGGCTTGTTTCAAATGTTCTGTGTGGGGCTGGAACCAGATGGCTTAGAAATCATCCTCTTTTTTTTTTCTTTTGCCCTTGTAATGTTGCTAGGACATGGTTTGGGCACAGGAACAAGTATTGGGGTAAAATTGCCAGGTACTACTTGAATCAATAATTCAAAGAGAAATATTTTCCTCCATCTGTGGCCTAAGGTCTCTGCTTCAAATCACATTAATCAAATCACATTCTCATAAGAAAAAATATTAATAATGAAGGCAATAATAAAATGTAGGTAAAATAATCAAAAGCTTGTTCTAGACCTGCTTCCTTTGGAAGGACTGAAAACAAATTAGCTAAAGATGGAGCTTGAAGAGTTACTGAGAAATCATTAAATGTGAAAGTTGTGGTGAATTATAGTAACCATGAGTTTTAACTGCTGCTGTTGCCTACATTGCTCTTTATGATTTAAGATTCAATATTCCATGAGGCATAGAGTTTACTGCAGAAAATAGGCCAACAAGTGTCAATTGAGCTGCTTAAGCAGTAAACACAGTGTGTGACGGTGGGAGTGTTAGACATGAATGTTTCCATATGTTATTAACTATGAACTATCTGTTTTCCTCCAAAATAAGCAGGAAAGAGTAAAGAAGTAAAAGCTACCTTCTTAGGTACTTCAAAAAAATGGTTTGCAACTGTCACCTTATGCATCTAGATTTGAAAGTCTTGGCCAAAAATCTTTAACTGCATGATGAAGTAGAAGTATTATGAAGAAGAAGAATTATGCAGGAAAATTAATAGGTACAATACAGATTTTGTGACAATCTTCACAAAAATTTGTATTGTTTAGCACTAGGCCAGTTATTTGTCATCCAATTATCTTCATAATTAGAAGAGTTTTCTGGAATGGAAATTGGCTTAAGAGATAAAGTATTACGAACATACTGAATAAAACTACCCCTTTGTTAGCAGCGTTGCCAGTCTGCCAACCAGTATGGCTGTTTTCCTTGGTGTCACTGAACAGAACAAACCTCTGAAATGACCAGTGTCACAGCACTGGACCTGCTAATTTCAACAGCAGCTCTCTGTGGTCTCTTGAAAGGCTTGATGGTATCCCCAAAGAACACTCAGGTGACCTCCTACCACCAAGCTAGTCCATTTGTATCTCATCTGGTGCCCAGAGGAGGTGGGCTTGCAGTAGCACTTCCCACATCTCATAAGGTGGAACGCCTCTGACTTTGTGGCCATCTGACCTGTCTTTGAAGCAAGTTTCACTTCATTTCTTCTGACTGTGGCGACATCTGGTGATCTATTTATATCACTATCTGAATAACCTGAAGTTTCAGTGTTGAAGTGGGTGAGAAGGAAGAAAAGCAGCACATAACTGATGGCAAAGACGAGGATTTTGAAGATTTGAGCTCTGAGGCTGTTGAGGAGAATCTGATTACAAATATCCTCTCCAGTGAGGATAGTCTGAGAGAGTTGGGGTTGTTCAACCTGGAGAACAGAAGGTTCCAGGGAGGCCTTATTGCAGCCTTCCAGTATCTGAAGGAGACCTACAAGAAAGCTGGGGAGGGACTTTTTACATGGGCTTGTAGTGAAAGGACAAGGAGAGATGGCTTCAAACTGGAAGAGGAGAGATCTAGATTAGAAATTAGGAAGAAGTTCTTCACTCTGGTGGTGGTGAGGCACAGGAACGGGTTGCCCAGAGAAGCTGTGGATGCTCCATCCCTGGATGTGTCCAAGGCCAGGGTGGACAAAGCTTTGAGCAACCTGGTCCAGTGAGAGCTGTCCCTGTCTGTGGCAGGCAGGTTGGAACTAGATGTTTCTTAAGGTCCCTTCCAACCCAAACTGTATTAAGATCCTATGAAATGTTTTGTTTTGCAGGTGTATTTTGAGCACGGGCAGCTAGGGTGGCCTCCCCCATTTCTGTTCCCCAGCAGTGTGGTGAGCTCATCACATCTGGCTCTTTTGTTTGAGCAGGAGTCTATCGTAGAATCATAGAATGGTTTGGGTTGGGAAGGATTTTTAAAGGTCTAACCCCTACCTAGTTTATCTAGCTTGTCTTTCCACTGTACATCATTTTTCAGGTCCAAATGTATTTTATACAAATATTTTGTCTTATGCTTATTGAGAGAATCAACATTTATGAAGTAATGCTGTTTCTCCCAGATAGATACATATAATAAAGATAGGTATTGTATATATTCTATATATCAATTAAAGAGGAAAAGAAAAGACACACCGTGCCTAGAGCCAGCAAGTTGGCCATTTAAGCACTTGTGAAGAAACCTAAGAGCCTCCAATCTGCTGCTGCAATCTGCAGGCCTGCTTCTCATCATGACTCAAAACATATTTTTGCAGATTCCACCTCCCTTATTTTATTTAGAAGTCCTGCACAATATTTTTATAGAATAGCTGTCCAAGGCAAAACAACTTTACTTCAGGTTTTCACTGGCAATCACATTATATTGAATGTCATGGAATGGGGATGCCACTAGAGAGAACAGCATAAGAACATGTGAGGAACAAGGAGAAAAGCCACTCACCAGTCTTTAAAGCAAATATTAGGTCATCAAACTCCTGTGATTCCTCATCAGCGACCAATGAGCTGGTACTAAAACCTCCAGAAGCGTTGAAAACATTGCCGTTTTGTGGGCTTTGCTTAAAGGCAGCACTAGCTTGACCAGCAGGCTGCAGGGATGCCCTCTCCCAGTCTGCAGGCACCTGCAAAGTTTAAAAATAGACAAAAAAACACAGTAATTATCAGATCTGTAGTACAGAAACTGAAATCTATGACCAGAGCTGAAGAAAAGACCAAGAGATTTTGGAATCAGCTCTTCTTTCATTTCCATAGTAAAGCAGGTAGCTTTATTTTCTTTTTTAAAAAATAATATATATATATATATAAAATTTAATTACAAGTCATTTAACCTTGTTTTTATTATGCCTGATATCTCAAAAAAGTGAAAAAATTATTGCTGAACATTGACCCCTAGTATGGAGAAATTTAATTCAAAGCACTGAAAGGTTGCAGCTCACTCCTCTCTTACAAATGCCTCTTCCTCTGCTGGACGCTGCTTCTCCCTTCTTTAGACACTAATCATAGAATCATAGAGTCATTCTGGTTGAAAGAGACCTTTGAGATCATTCAGCCCAACTGCTAACCCAGCACTGCCAGGTCACCATGAAACCACGTCCCTCAGCACCACATCTCCATGGCTTTGAAACCCCTCCAGGGATCATGGGGATTCCACCACTGCCCTGGGCAGCCTGGGACAGCCCTGGACAACCCTCAAGGGAAAGAAATTGTTCCTCAGCTCCAACCTAAACCTCCCCTGGGGCAATTTGAGCCCAGTTCCTCTTGTCCTTGTGCTTGTTCCCTGGGATCAGAGCCCAACCCCCCCTGGTTCCAACCTCCTGTCAGGGAGCTGTCAAGAGCCAGAAGGTCTCCCATGAGCCTTCTTTGTTCCAGGCTCAACAAGCCCAGGTCCCTCAGCCACTCCTCAGCACCCTTGTGCTCCAGCCCCTTCCCCAGCTCCGTTGCCCTTCTCTGGCCACGCTCCAGCCCCTCAATGCCCTGCTGGGAGTGAGGGGCACAAAACTGAACCCAGGATTCCAGGGGTGGCCTCCCCAGTATTGAGTATAGTGGGAGATCATTAATTTCCATTATATAATCTACAGCTGGCAACTCACTACATCCCATGTTTACCAATGCAATATTTTTAAGTAATTTTCATGTCTTTGAAGGTTCTTGTGTTGGTACCCAGCCCTACAGTTTCAGTATCAACTTTGCTATAGTTCATCTGACATTTCAGTTTAAGGTGGAGCTGCACAAAAAACCAGAGCTTCAGTTATGAGGGAAGAGGTAGTTTTGAAAATCTATCTCCTCCTTAAATGTGATGAATACCTAAAATACTAAACTAATAAAAAAAATGTATTTTTCAACAAAAAATTGTGTTTTATTTTGTTTATTGCTTATCCAGTGTTTAGCATCTCAGGAACGAAAAGCTTGCCCTGTAGAGCTGAGAAACTGTGCTGTCCATGAAAATGGGGAGTCAGGCACCACCTTAAGTGAGACCTTCCCACCTGGGAACTTGAATACATTTAGTAGTTTGCCAGGAGGCAGCTGAGAAGCTCTAAAATCCAAACAAACTTACAGTCAAGCAGGTTGAGAAATGGGCAAAACAGCTGCCAGGTGAGCAGCTTGTTTTTCAGAAAAAAAATTATTACTAGAACTGACATGTTCCCTTGAAATAATTCAAATCTATTAAGTTGGTATTTTTCCTGGAAAAGAAAATGTTTTGCTGGAAAATTTTCAACTAGTTCTATCAGCATGCACGAAAAGTCACCTTGGTTTACTACAGGTAGTGTAAAGTGATACCATCAGTGTTCCAATTCCAGCAACAGAGATCAAAAATCATCTCCATTAAGAGTTGCTTTTTCTTTTTTTTCTATTTTTTTTCTGTTTC
>JANVCC010010369.1:2682689-2695957 GCA_025345505.1 Todiramphus chloris collaris
CTTCCCTTCCCTTCCCTTCCCTTCCCTTCCCTTCCCTTCCCTTCCCTTCCCTTCTCTTCCCTTCCCTTCCCTTCCCTTTTTCTTGTTCTTCTTTTCTATCATCTCCTCTCCAATTTTAGTCTAACTTTATTCTATTCCATTAAAATTTCCATAAATTTGTCACAGCATGACTCTGGAAATTTAAAGACTCAAAACTCTTCTGAGACCTATAGTAAGCTGAAAGAATTACACTGATATTTTGATTTCTCATGACCTACTTTTGACAATGTTTTAACCAGCCTCTATAACAAACCAAAGACTGCAGTAGAAATGGGAAAGTTCTCTAGATGGGGTGTTATCAGCTAATTGTAAGTTCCAGGAATATCACCATGGATAATCATTTTAATTGAAAAATAAAAATGACCATCCCAGCCTCTCCAAAGCCAACCCATAACAATTAGCATCTCATTCTCGTGGGTTACACTTCAGTACTGCCACTGAGATCTCCAGGTGCATTTCCAACACACAAGGTAACGACTGCAGAGCACAGTTACCTCCTCCATAGCACTGATGAGGTTCTGAGTGGACTTGCTGATCTCTCCACCTGCAGCTGGCAGACCGCTGCCATGTGTGAAAAAAGCCGATCCTGGAGTCGTATGGCCATTCATGTCTACGGTATAACTTGCTTTCACAGGGCAGCAAAGTTGGTTGTGCAGGATAAAATATACCACAAAGACATAAAGACCCTGAAACAGAGGGGGAAAAAAAAAAAAGACCATCAGAGTGTGAAATGCAGGGAGCTTAGATCAGATTCTGAATGCAGTCATGGCAAGGTCCTATATGCTGTAGCAGACGCCTTCCCTTACACCAGTAGTCCATGCCTTAAAGGGCTGCAGCCACTCTCCATGGAAAATAAGAGATGATGTCACCACCCACCAGAGATCTGGAAGTTAAAAGTAAATTCATATCCCGAGGCCTGCAGCTAAACACGCACGCACAGAAACACTGACCCAGAAGAACCATTGTAAACGATCATTTGGTGGAATCCACACAGCTGCAAAGCAAAGCCAAGATCCCAGTGACAACAAAACCAACTCGAGTTTCAGAGCTGTCAAAATAGTGAAAATGTGGTTAAGGGCTGCCTTTACAATAGGCTCTGGCTGCTGGTCCCAAGCCACTGTTCTTTATTTCCTTATTGACCTGCTGGCTCTTTGCATTCTTGCCGCATTTTCAATCTCGCGCAAACTGCACTGCTGCCGTCACAGACACCAAGTCGTAGCTATAAAATAGATTCTCTGTGATATGACTAATTCAGCACTGTCTTTCATTTGGGGCTGCCACAAAGGCTCTGCTGTATGCCTCTGCAGTCCTTCTTTAAAACTTGCTAATTTTGACCTTTAGACTTAGCCAAGAAAAGTATTATAAACATGCCTTTTGTTCGCAAAGAAATCCAGTGATTAAACTTCTGAATATGGAATCTGACTCTCCCTAATTCTTAAGTTCCACTAATACCGAGGGAAAATAATCCATTTCAACTGATAAATCAACCGATCCGGTAATTACTAAAGAAGTGGTTAATCAAAGGAGTGCAAAAAAGAGGACTTCTGGATTCCTCCCGGTTGCTGCAATATAATTACGTTTGCATTGTTTTTTTGTATTTCTCATTGTCCTCTAGACCCATGAAACCAAATGTACTGAACAGAACAATTTATTGGAAAGGTACCCATTGGCATGAAAGCAGTAATTGGGATTATAAATAGTAAGGAGTTTCATCTGATTCCATTCGGGGATTCCTAACGGAAGGAATTTTGAAAATACACAGAGACTGCAAATGCCCAAGATATACATTTCATTTTCATCCCTATAAAGCAGGCAGCAGCATTTTGTGATTCACTGATTCATAATTCCCAATGTCAAAGCTATACGACCAAACAGACTGGCCCAAAGGGATACTAAACAGAAGTTACCGGGATTCAATGGGATTCCAGTCTCAGCAGGTCACTGGAGATACCCTCACACAGCTGCTATGAAGCCACGCACTCCCTGTATGCCTGTTTCTTAACAGCAGGAAACTAAACTGTTGAAAAAACTATTTTCAGAAAACATTTTCCCAATTTTCCAGATTTTTGTTTTCTTTTTTTTTTTTTTTTTTTTTTTCCTTGTGTGTGTCACAAGGACCCAGAGTGGTTAACTGAGAGGAAATTTCTTTGTGATATGTAAGTAAATACATTCCAAAAAACTGATGCAAACACATGTTGCACTTAAGAGACACTAAAAAGGATCCAAAATGTCCTTTCATTCTATAAACAAATCCAAGGAGTCTGATGTAGGTCAAGCATAATGGGACCAGCAAATGGATTTATTTTAGTTTAAGTTTTTTAATGGATATGAAAAGGATAATAAACCCAAGAAGAACAGATAACAGTGACGACACTGAATTCAGAGCAGCCTCTGGCATTTCAGTCTCCAAGGACCTAGCCACAAAAGTTGCACAAATGTTTCAAGTGGTTTTGTACTTTTCAAGGAAACCCATTAGCTGAAAATGCCGCGCAGCCCTGTCTTTCAGAAGGGCCTTTCATACGGCAATGCTATGCAAGGACCATGCTATGTCACTTCCCTGTGCAGCCCCACGTGTGGACACTTGCTCTTCTAAAGCAAACAAGCATGGAATAAAGCACCACAATTATCTCCTTACCCAGCCTGGTGTCCTGATTTAACTTCGCGAGTGTTTCAGGCAGTGCCATTTCTGAGCAACTATTATTCTACTAGATCCCCAGAAAGGCATTTTGACCCTCAAAGCATCCTTGCTGCCACTCTACCCTGATGCCACCACTGCTGCCCAGAAACACAGACCCTTGCACTGGGCAACAGGAGCCCGCAGCCCGAAGATGGATCTCCTCGTGTGGCGTTCCTGCTGCAGTCATCCTTGTCTGGAGGCTGAGAAGGAGCTTCAGTTTGTGCCCTTCAGAGAACTCCCACATACTGATGCAGATGGGTGATAAGGCAGCTCCTCTGGGCCCTTCTGTAATGACCACGTGGACTCAGGGAGGTTATTTGACTGTCTGAGGACAGGAGTCACAGGATGAGTTAGCTAACAGAAACTCAAAACCTGTGAGTTTTACTTCTCCCACTGTTGCAAAATATGATGGCAATGCCTTCCTAACAGGAGCTTATCCCTAACTATCCCTTCACAGTGTTATCCCACCTCTATGAAGCAGGTTAGGTGATTATGCAGGAACTACATTGCTGAGGAGATTTCTTGCCCATCGGGAAAAAGGATGGAACCTGCTTTGACCCCTATTCCTACCCAAACCTAGAGTCTCAAGAAGATACGCTCTGTAGAGGTGACTTCCCACGTGCCGTCACTGTGGTTTTGTGTGAAGTATCAAAAGGGATTTGTGGTCTTATTCTCACTACGCTGCGTGTCTACGAGAAACCACTGCATCTGAGTTTGGGGAAACCAAAGAAAGGCAAATGATCCCGGCCAAACAACACGGATCATCCACATGAAGATACCACAGATCGAGTCGCATTGATCTGTGGTAATTTTAGCACCAGCAGCCACCAGGCTGTTTGCTCTGAAAGACCGTGGGCAGGATGCAGACACTTGGGTTGTGTCAGTGCAACCACAGCTCTCACAGACCCTGTGGGTTTTCCCAGAAGCACTCATTTGAGAATTGAATTGTCCTTCATCTTTTGACTTTTGACGCTCATTATGTTCTTCTTCACCTTTTGGAACTGTGAAATTAGTCTTAAAGCACTCCGAAAATAAGGCTGTTGGCACTGTAATATACGTCTCGCTGTGTTTATCACATAAACAGCTTTTGCCAAGTTGGCAGAGCTTTGCTTTTTCGGAGGCACACAGACACGGTCCTCGCCAGTTGGACCGAGAACGGAACGCAGAGAACAGTCAAGTTCTGCTGACACGTCTGCCAGACCTGCAGGATGTTCAGGGGAGAAAACTGCACCCTCCGAAGGGACTGGAAGAAAGTAGGTCCAGTTGTGGATATTAGTAACACAGGCGATGACGCCCCGGTTAAAAATGTGGTAAATACTAACTTTTCATTCTTAAGAAGGTGCCGTGAAAAAAAAGACCAACCTAACCCCAAAAACCACAACCCCAAAACCTCAGCCTGGTTACAATATCCTCTGCTGTTGCGTACAAACTCAAGAGCCATTCTCCTCAGCCCACAAGCGTGTACAGAGACACCAGAGTGATACGACTGCCAACCTGACAGCTTGACCTGGTCTCTGTGGAAGCAGACTGAGCAACTAAGCTAACGAACTAGGCCTGCAGAGGATTTAATTGTACTACTACATAACTTCCATGCACTGGGCCCAAAGGGCTACTGGCAAAACATTTAACCCCATGTCATTCACGGTTCCATTATGACAGCATTATTAATACCATGCCACAGTAAAAGATAAGAGGAAAAAGCGTTTCTCATGCACCTCCTGTAGAGGAAGGAAGGTGAGAGCTACTTCAAGCAGACAATTACGCTGTCCTGAAGGTGAAAGCACAGCGGGGAGCTTCTTCTCAGATGTGGCAGCTGCCTGAAAGATGTTTAGAAGATATTGTCAGTAAAGGCTGCTGATTATTTTACTGACATACGCTGATGGAAGACTATTAAGCTTTTGCTATTTTGGCTCAGCAAGCCGCTCTGCACATTTGCTCTTTTGCACTGTTACATCACGGAAAAAAAAAATACAGAGAAAAAACACAGATACAACTGTCTGATGGAAAGCTGACATGCAAAAGAATCCACTGGGGTGTTTTCAGCCAGGTTTCCAGGTGGGATCAGCCTTCATCCTGCTCTAGGTTATACCAGATACTTCATCAATCTTATTTCGGAATTGTTACAGATACTTGACCAACCTGATTGCCTCCTGAAGCTGTCCAGTGAACAAGTGGAGACTGGGGGATCACACGTGCTTTGAGTTTTGCAAGGCTTTCAGCATAGTCTCCCATAGCATGCTGGTACCCCAGTTAGGACATTGTCATATAGATGGGTAGAGCTGTGGCCAGGTAAGAACCAGAGTGAGTCTAGAGGAGGGACATTGGCATAGTCAGGGGCTCAAGCACATGCCCTGGGAAGACAGGCTGAGGGAACTGTGCCTTTCAGTGTGAAGAAGGCTCACAGGGCAATAATAGCCATTAATTGCTGTTAGCTTCCCGGTACACAAGAGGTGGTTACCAAGAAGACAGAGGGGCATAGCAGGAGAATGAGAGATACTGGTCCTAAGTGGAAACAGGAGAGGTTCTAACTGGATATGATGAAAACATACTAAATGAAAGCTTAATTAAGCACTGGAATAAGTTTATAGAATCATACAGTGGTTTGGGTGGGAAGGGATCTTTCAAGGACATCTAGTGCAACCCCTGTGCAGGGAGCAGGGCCATCTGCAGCTAGAGCAGGGTGCTCAGAGCCCCGGGCAACATCCCCTGGGATGGTGCCAGGGATGGGGCAGCCACCACCTCTCTGGGCAGCCTGGGTGAGGGTCTCACCACCCTCAGCATCAAAAATTTCTTCCCTCTCTTCAGTCTAAATCTCCCTCTTTTAGTTTAAACCATCACCCCTTGTCCTGTCTCAACAGGCCCTGCTCAAAATCTGTCCCCATCTTTCTAACAAGCCCCCTGAAGTCCTGAAAGGCCCCCAGAAGGTCTCCCCTTGGGGAGCCTTCTCTTCTGCAGGCTGAACCCCCCCAGCTCTCCCAGCCTGGCTCCCAGCAGAGGGGTTCCAGCCCTCCCAGCATCACTGGGGCTCCTCTGGCCCCGCTCCACCAGGTCCCTGTCTCTGCTGTGCTGAGCACTCCCGAGCTGCCCCAGCACTGCAGGGGGGTCTCTCTTTCTGCCCAGAGCCCTGGGAGCAGAGGGGCAGGATCCCCCATCCCCTGCTGCCCATGCTGCTGGAGTGCAGCCCATGGTGCCAGTGGCTCTGGGTGCCAGCTCACGGGGATGACCCAGATCCAGCTGCTCACCCACCAAAATCCAAAAGTCCTTTTCCACAGGGCTGCTCTGCATCCCTTTATCCCCCAGCCTGGGCTGACACTGGGTCGTGTGCCAATCCAGGTGCAGAACGTCACACTTGGCTTTGTTGATCCTCATGAGGTTCACCAGGACCCAGCTCTTCAGATTGTCCAGGTCCCTCTGGATGGATCCTTCCCCTCCGAGATGCCAGCTGCACCACTCAGCTCAGTGTCACCTGCAAACTCTCTGAGGGTGTGCTTGATCTCACCATTTCATTGGTGATGATATGAAACAGCACTGCTGTTCACCAGGGCAACTGTGAAAAGTTCTCTGCGGAAGAAGGAGGGAGTTTTTTTTTCCTGGTACATTTTATAAATCGCAGGAGGGTTTTGTGCATGCACGGGCGTGAGGGGGATTCTCACAGAGAACAGCTTGATATATTTATTCTGTGGAGTGACAGCTGCAGGAAGCTAGTAAATTAAGGACTTCCACAGCTGTCAATAAAAGGATGGAATATATTTTACACTTCATAAGGTCACATGCGAACCTGGAGGACTGATCCACAGGAAGCCGTCACTGTACATTTGACACTCACAGTCTGTCTCTTTACCCTCTAATTCTGAATGTTCCAGCTCCCTGTACTGACACTACTATAGTATGTCTAAATTTGGAAGTTGAGATAACTCTGCTAACAGTAATGAGAAAGGATCTGACAGGCCATCAACAAAACTCCTCATCATCTCCTCTTGATCCACTGAGAGAAAACCAAGATGCCTACTGTATCCTGTAATTTTATTTGGTCTTGTAACAGAGCAACAGACTCTGTTACAGTTCTAATAAACACAAACACACCAAGGCATTAAATTAATTAAAAGAAAAAGAAAAGAAAGAGAGAGAGAGAAAATAAAAAACCCTCACTAATATACATCATAATTCTCACACAAGTATTTTCATCTGTGCCTGAGATACCTTACCCTGACTGCACAAAAACTGTTTTTCCAAGGAGAAGTGGATTCAGATAATGTCATCTATTTTAGAGGAATGGTATTTCTACTTATAAAACTAAAGTATCTTTGCAAGACTCTTGGTAAAGAAAAGTAATCTGCACACACCATTTGAACAGTTCCTCAGCCTGCTTCAGGGTTTCCATCAGCACTGACAAAAATTCAGAGCATCCTACAGAGCTGCTCTTTGAGGTCCTATTTTAATTTGGAAAACTTATCGGGTAACTATCATTAACTGGCAATACCACTAATCATACATCACTAAAAGTTTGTTGTTTATTTTTTTTTTTTTTTAAATAAAGAATATTTTAAGTGAAATCAAGGCTTGCGAAGAAATATGGTATCTTCGGTTAGACTATAAAAATACCTCTGTGCCCAGAGCTGGATCATTCTGGTCCTGAGATCACTGTGGCTGCAACATCACTATTATTTTCAAAGTTACACATTTATTGGTGCCAGGTGGTAAAAAAAACCCTATAAGAAATCACACAAATAGGTGTCTCTGCCAACAGAAGAGTTGCTTTTACTCAGATCATCTTTTGAGGCTAGCTGCCTGCAGTCACTGTAGAGGAATTTCCATGTACTGGTTCATGCTTTGGTTAGTTTCACTTTAGATTTTTTAATCTTATCAGGGTGAGATTTATTCTCTGCCTGGACTACAAAAATTTACTCTTGGCAACGAGTCCTAGAAAGTCTTTTCCTTGCCAGTTTCACTGTCAGGATGTCCTTCCTGGGTGGCTGATGGTGGTCATGGGTGCTGCTGCCGGTCCTGGTGGCAGCATCTTGGCTGATGTGTGTGCACCTTAACGTCGTGTCTGACCTGTTGTGAACTTCCCTGGGGCTTTCACTGATTTACTGGAAGGCCTTATGTTGTGGACTTCTCTTTCCTCACACAGTTTCCCATAACTGGCCAGCCAAAGCCTGCTGTGGATTAAGGCTGATTTACATATCAAGTGCCTGCTGCTCTGGGGAAAATTGCCGGTCTGATTAATCCAGATAACTTGCGTGTCTCACCATGTCCAGGAAGCTAATACCCACCTAGCAAAAAGTGCTAAAGGAATCATATGCAGGAAATTGTAATCAGGGCTATTGTACAAGGCAAGATATGTACGTGATATTGTTGTCTTTCCTAATCATATCTAGAAGAAAATTAGCCATGGAACTGAACAGTATATACGCACAATAGCATTAATAATGACAGCCAAGTGAAGTGCCACACATCAAACAGATATAATTCTCTATTTTCTTCTGCAATTTTCCTTGTTTTGAGTGATAATTACGTAAAGTGCAAGCACAGCATTTTTGCGCATCTGGATACTGAAGAGAACACTTTAATGTACATTTCCTCTTTTCTGTATCTTCTTCAACCATATTTTTCTTTGAGAACATCTTGACCTTTTATTGGTTTCATCATGACAGAAGAGTCACCTTAGTCACAGGACATTCTATCCTAAGCCATTGCTTGACATCTCCCACTCAGAGCTCTCCAGAAATATTAACCTTTGAAATGTAAATCAGATCATTCTGTTTAAATCTCATTTTTTCTTAGCAAAGTGACTCTTGTAAAAGCTATGTCCTCAGCAGCGCAACCCTGTCAACTGGTGATTACACTTAATAAGTCAACTTCGGACCTGCTGTGTATCATCAAGGGCTTGACTGTTTATTTGCTGTTAAGCGCCAGTTTTTATGAAGCTATTGTAATTCTTATCAATCATTTCATCTCTTTTATCACAGTTTCTATTGGGAACATGTAGTGTTTATCAGCGCTTTGCTTCCTGAGCTATTTACTCTCCATTTCACTCTGCAGGAAAAGATTTGCGTCCGTTACAGCTGAAGTTCTAAAAATTCACGTCAAAATCAGTAGACAACAATAAATGTAATCGAGGAGAGCAAAACTCATACCATCCTTGTAGGCAACATCACAAGACCACTTCTTGAACCAGCCAGCTGCTGCCACGTACACTTACACACACAGAAGCCACCATGAAAAATGGAATTAAAATCATGTATCTGCCATTAAACTAAGAATGTGTTTACCAGTTTGCATTAAGGTATAGTTAAGGTATAGTTAATTCAAAGACTTTTTTATTTTCATTATTTTTGTAAAGTTTTAATTCCAAGGATAAACAGATTATGTGTATATTCTGTAATAATGAAAAAAAAAACCCAAAACAACATTGTGCTTTCAGCTTTATGAATTCATTTTTCTAATATTGATGTAACACCTGAAATTTAGCCTAAACTGCCAAGTTTCTCTTCATGCAGAGCCAGCTATGCCAAGACTGTGCTGAATCTTGAAGTTTCTACCCAAAGCCAAAGCTATAAATTCTTTTCTGGCAAACTGCATTCAGCTCAGATTTAGTCTAAACTTGGCTCAGGCTTACTTGAAGGGTTCACAGACTTTAGCCAGTCTTTAAAAACTGTATTTGCTCGGATACTTAGGATTCACTATAAATATTTTCCAGAGCACACTTGCAGCTACTCCCACACAGCAGACATTTGTACCTCCGATTTCAGCCCTGCAAGTGCTGGTAAAGGTTTTGGTTGCTGCTTTTGGTTTGTTTGTTTGTTTGTTTGTTTGTTTGTTTTTATTGGTTTTGTTGTGTTTTGCTTTTTAGGGTTTTGTTGTTGTTGTTTTGGTTTGTTCTTTTGGTGGGTTTTTTTTTGGTGTGTGTGGTTGGTTTGCTGTTTTTAATTTGTGTTTTTATTTTCTTGGGTTTGGTTTGTGCGTGTGGTTTGGGTTTTTTTGGTGGTTTTGTACTTTAAGAGGACAGGTTCAGATTTTAAAAGAGATTGAGGATGCACTGAAAATACAGATGCTTATCCAAACTTGCCAGATGTGCAGACTAGGCTGGACTATTCCTTGCAATGCAGTCATCCCGGAAATATCAAGAAAGCCCTATATTTGTATTTCAGCTTAGCTGAGGAAGAAACAAACACTGACGCAAAGACCAAAGGTACAAACAGTGGGATAGGCTGGAGGTCAAACATGGGAGAGCCAGCATGAAGAAGGAGCTTGTGGTTCACCTCCACAACTCGGGCTGCAGTCCCTCATTACAGAGCTCTGTGAGGGCCAATCAGGGAGTCCAAGAACATCCAAGAGCAAACAAAGCAGAGTAGCAACCTGTTGTTCCCCATTTCTGCCCCATTTCTTGGTCCATGGATCTTTTCCCACTGCCTTTTTTATTTTTCTTTCCTGCACACCCAACAGAAATTTGGGACAGCGTCCCTTAAGGCCATCTTTGCATTAGGTTCTTCTTGTGCTTTGTGCTATGTGGAGGACTGTTCTGGTAGCAGAAAGCAGCTAGATCATCACATACCAATGCAAAAGGGATTATTGCCCATGATGAACATGATACCAAAAAAAAAAAAAAACCCAGAAAAAGCCAAGAAGAACAAAAACTGTAAGGTTTCCTCTAAGATTTTTGAGCTGCATTGACTGTAAAGACCCATGAATATCTAAGGTTATGAAGTTGCACATATGCTTTACAAATTTTTTCCAAATGTTTTCTCTCATAACTCGCTTTCCAAGGTAAATAATTATAACCCTACATTTCAGCTCACAGATTACAATCGAGGACTACTTAATGTTTTAATTTCTTTCTCAGAGAAGAAATGGTGAATGGGAAAGCCTTTGTCACCTCTGGCCCTAGGTCAAGAGATCTCCTGACTAACAGTACCAGAGAAGTTAATTCTCTAGATAGATCTGAAAGCAAGCTGAGTGCTAGAATAGGAATGCAATAACCCAGAGGGAAGCAAGCAGCTGCAGACACTGCATTTGGGGACCACACGAAGTCACGTCAGTGAATACAGGTCATTCTTGCCTGTATAAAATGTCAAAGAAAATGTTATCCCTGTAGCACATCGAAGTACCCCAAGTATCCTTTTTATTATTATGTTTTGGCAAAGCAGTATTTTTCACTTATGTACACTAATGACAAATACAAAGACATAAACAGGGAACTGAAAATCAATGTTGACAGATGGAAGAGTCACCGGAGAAAAGACAACTTTGTCTCTATTGCTGAAATTACAGAAAATATCAAAATGAAGATTTAGCTAAGTAGAGGCTAGAACTTATTGCTATAACATTTTTCCCCTTAATTGATTCTTTCGGCATCACAATCTCTCTTATGCCTACTGTTATCTTTTTACTTCCTGTCACTCTGTGATCTCTGACTGAGAAATTGGACAGACCATTTATTTCGCAGCATTTTGCAGCAGATCAATAAAAGAGTAAAACTGCAACCGACCGTGCAGCTTTGGAAGCCATAAACACAAGAAACCTTTGTAAAACTCTGGCTTGGAGGCAACCTGAGGGTTGTGAATTACTGATATAGTTGTTTTCTATACCTGCTGCTTGGGTGCTTTAGGGCAAGACTGGTGGGAATAAGGTGTCTGTATATTCCAGGGTTCTCTGACTATTGGGAAAAAAACCATTTTGGGATGCTGCAGCTGGTTGGAGAGCTACAGCCACACAGTGCTGTAACGAACCAAACAGTCTCATCATCTTCAGCCTCCCCTTTGTTAAAGCTGACCCCAGTAGGTACCTCACAATAAGTTTTAATGTCCAGAATAAAAGATGTGTAAGTTACTACAAGAAAGTAGTTAATTATGCCAGAGAGGTTTCAGCAGCAGAGGTCTTGTTTAGCAGACTCTGCTATTAAATGATATTCATAGGAACCTGTCAGCAGTTTACACCCCCTACTCCCCTTGACTTTAATGAAAATTACTGTAGATAGATACTGCCTTTCCACAGCTTTGGAGGCAGCAGAAGGCAAGTCTTATTTATAAAGCAGGAAGCTAACACTGTTTAGGGATGCTCCTCAGGAAAAGGGAAACGTGGGCAAAAATGAGGACAAGGACTAGACGTCCTTCCATATCTGACAAGTAGGTGAACAAGAGTAGGTGGAGGTATAATAATATATTTGGCTCTGTCATTGAAATCATTCACTTCCTGACTTGAGATAATGAGATGATTTTCCTCCTCCCATCCTTGTTCTCATTTCCTGTGAGAGGAGAGAAAGCTTTGGGTGAAAAAAAAAAAAAAGGTACCTCAAGAGTTAATGAGACCTCTTTCCACAGGACGGGCTACTCAAAATAAAATTAAACTCACATTAATGTGTCAGCCGTGTATTAGAATTTTTGGGGGGTTTTTTTTTGGTTTTTTTTTTTGTGTGTTTGTCTTTTTGTTTTGTTTTGTTTGTGTGTGTGTGTGTGTTGTTATTTTTTAGCAATGGTAGCTGTAACGCTTTCTAGAATTTGCATTTGTGGGTTAGAACTTTTTGGGTTTTAATGGAAAAAAAACATTGGCATAAATTTATATCCGGGCCTTCTAAATAGACTCAGACAGAAATACCACTACTGAGCTGTGAAACAAAAGGAGATAAAAAAAAAAAAAAAAGGAAAATTTACAGAAAATAGAAAGGGAATGAAATAAATACTGAGGCAATTCCACTGCCTGACTCTAAACAGATTCACACAGAATCTCAGCATGCTGAGGGTGGGAAGTGACCTCTGGAGATCATCTGGTGTCACCCCCAGCTCCACCCAGAGCAGGTTGCCCAGGATTGCAGTGTCCAGGCAGGTTTGGAATCTCTCCAGGGAAGGAGACTCCACAACCTCTCTGGGCATCCTAGGCCAGGAGAAAAGAACTTTCTCCTTATGTTTAGGTGGAAACAGGGACCATCCTGTCCTTCTGAGACAAGAAGAACATTTAGGAGAGTAATGGTCTTACAGTATTTAGTTATTTCCCTGTGATTCTGCTTATAGAAACCTAAACTGTATGTCGATGCATAGCAGTGTAATACCAAAGGATATAGATATACACATCTGTATTTCAAAACTAAGCAACGGGAACATTTGATTTCCATGCCTTGGTGTATTTATTGAACTTTGCAGGAATCCAGCTCTACCCATTGTCAGCAACAGACATGAAACACGCACCAAACTGTTGGTTCTTCTTGTACTTGGAAAACAAGAAGTTACTTTCCCTCTTGGAAGTTCTCTCTAATGGATAAATGCCAGTAGTGACATAAGATATGTTTGCAGCACGGAACAGAAGAATTTGGATATGACCTGCTCTGTGACCCGTTCCTGCTATCTGTGGAGCATGTCTTAAGAGGAAAAAATGATAGGAGCTGTTGAAGGATGGACTTTCACATATTTTTCAAAGCAGTAAGCTCCTCAGCTGTTGTTTGGCTTTGTATTTTAGCTTAGATTTTCCCTACTACTTATCATGGAATAGACGTCCTGTTGAGGCCTCCCTCATTGTGTGAGGGCTGCAGATTGCTGTCTATTCTTCTTCAGCACCCTTC